>JAODAL010005685.1:0-140798 GCA_025379985.1 Phyllomedusa bahiana | reverse complement strand
TTCGACCTCAAACTCGAACCCATTAAAGTCAAGGGGTAGAAGATTTGGGTTAATTTTTATACCTATATAGGTGAGGAGAAGCTGCAATGACCATCCATAACAGGAACGACACATTGTAATGCGCCTAAAAATGATGCGCTGTGCACCTCCATAACACGATGCACCTATTGAGGCGCATTACATAAATTATAATGATATGTTATGCGCCTCCGTGTGCAATGCGCCTATGCAAAGTCTTCGTGATGCCAGATTTTTGAGAGGATCGTACTTTATGGCGCACTTTACACTAATTTAATGCGCGTAAAATCTGCTGTTGCAACGCCAGTTTTCGGACAAAAAAAACTATTAAAATAGCGTGTCGAACTCAAAAACTCAAGCTCTAAAAAATCGTGAAGTTTAACTCGAACTTAACTTTTCTCGAACGGTTTGATCAACACTAGTCACCCCTGTTAGCAGGTAGCATCTGGTTTTGCTGGTCAGCTCCTTTAATTTGATCACTTAGGGCGACATGTATGATTTTTGGCATTTAGACTCCAATTTTTGTGCGCATTGTAATAGTGTAGAATGTGCCTGATTTATGAACCTGTTCTGCTGCGGGTCATAAATCAGGCACATTCTAGCACTAATATGACATTTCTGGTTCAGGTAAACCACTTTTAAAGTGCTCTACCTATTCCAGCCGTACTGAAGCTATAAATCTATAGCTTTGTATGAATCTAGTGCGCCCCGCTTCCCGCACGCCCCCCAAAATCGGCCGCAATACAAAGTGCCGTGGGCGCTCTGTAATGTGCTTGATATTGGTGTGAGGGCAATGTAAAATTATAACGAACAGGACTGCACCAGTTTCCAGGCTGAAAAGACGCCAGACTTCTGCCGCAGCCCCCTTCATACATGTCGCCCTTAGGGTGCAATGTATGAACTTTAGCGGCCACACCTCAATTGTATTGCACGTATTAGTAGTGTAGAATGCAGCAGAATGTCTGGACCTGTTCTACTGCAGGTCATAGATTTGGCGCTTTCTAGTTCCACTATTACAGGCTCAGGTGAACCCCTTGTACTTTGGTCTGGCTGTCCCAGCAGTAATGCGCCTAGTTTTGGCGCCCTCCAGTCATAAATGTGTAGAATCATATGGTTGTGGTGTGAGCCCCCAAAACGCCCCCATATATTGGGTACATTACAAAGTGTTACAGGCACTGCAAAATGCGCCTACTTTTGGAGTGCACCTGCTCAGACATTGAGCGCACAGGGCTACACCAGTTTTTGGGCTGAAAGCACGCTAGAATACTGGTGCAGCCCCGTACATACATGTTACCCATAGTATCTTCCTTTTTATTCCTTCTCTTCTTAATATACCAGTGACTTTGTTAATTAGTTAAATCTATTATTTACTTTTTCCTTTTGATTTACCTCAAACATTTGCAAACAGCATTCCGTATACGATACATATAGAAACGTATTTCACTCAAAACATTATCTCTCTATAAAGCTTTCCTATAAACATCATTAGAAATCCTTCTAGTAGTTTTGCTTAGCTACGCGCAGCTCTCAACACTATTGCAGACCGACTGAGAATGACTACAATGGAGACAGCACAGCTCCCATCCGGGTGAACACACACCAAGTAGAAAATAGATTTCTCCATAGACTTATAAAACCTATTACTTATCACTATATTAAAACATTATTATAAACTTCCCATATAGCCTTGCCTAGCTTAAGTGCACACACAACACTACTGCAGCTACACTCCCATCAGCCACAACAATGATGGGTAGAGCAGTACCTTGCCAGACAGACGCTTGCTACACATAAAAAGGACGTCTTCTTCAGAATCTGAGATAGCACTAGGGGGCATGCATATGTAACAGAACATACTCTATGTTCTTCCAACCCTTGTGCCAAAGTGGGCGTGACACAACCCTCACTGTGCACTGATAATGATGAGAACAGTAATGCCGAAGAAGAGCAAACACTTGAGCAATATTAGATCTAATAATAAAACATAGCAAACACCTATTTAGCATTTTACATTTTTCTTCTAGCAGCACTTAGCTTACACTAAAACATATATTGTCAACATTTAAATGTTCCTTGATAAATCCTCTAAGGAGCTCTGTTACATTACAAAACCTTTTCTCCTTGTCCTCATCACAAATAAAGTCAAAACTTGCTAGAGACTTCTTTGGAATACCTCATAAAACATTATGAAACATTAGTGGCAACTACACGGCTCATCGGAGCACATAAACACATAATAAATATTCTGTTGCCTTAAGTAATCTACCCCAAAATATGTTCACATAACCTCCATCATATACCCTGGAGAATAGGGGGAGTAATTCTAGCCGGAAAACTTGCAGCATAAAACACATTTTCTTCTACGCATTTGCACTGTGATGAGCATGTATGACTCCCATTGTATAAACCGATGATGGGGTGAGTAACTCTCAGCCGAGAGCACTCAGACAAGACATGACAAATGAGTGTTTCTTGACCGAGCAAGTGCAGACACATACAATCACATACATTAAAGATATTTCACAAAGACACACATTAAACATCAAAAATGTGGCTGTGAGCCTAGTAATGGGGACACACTTCACTGGGAAGACTGAGGAGCCTTATCATCAGGAGCCGATGACTGACGCAGGGGCTGGTTTGCCTCAGACACCTTCTCTATAGGTGCGGACACCTTGGTTGCAGGGGTACCTGAGCAATGAGAACAGACCAAGGCAGATAGCCTGTTGAAGGGTCATGTCTCTTGGCACATGGTGGTGTGAGTGCTGGGGCAGAAAATGCAGCTGTGGCGTCACGAGATCACACTTGGCCCTCAGGCTGAATCTGTGATTCATCACCTGGGTAGGAGCAGGGGACTGTGCACATAGCACAACATGTGTGGTAGGGGCAACTGTCATTACCATCGAGGGAGTAAGAGGGACATTTGGTATGGCCAGACTAGAGGAGGTGTCCAGGACAGCTGCTACACAGGTAATATGGCTGTAAATTGGGACATTAGGGGCAAGGGGTACCTACTGGATAACCTCCAGTAGCACTCTCCCAACAGCTCCGCTACTCTCCAACATGAGCTCCTCAGGGCTGATTGCCTTAGTGGTCTTCTGGCTTGGCCTCCTCTACTCTCTGGCTGGAACATTCCCTGCTGCACTTGGCTCCGGCAATGATTCAGCTGGCATACAAAAGAAGGCAGTATCTTCCTCCTCCTAGCTGTCGGTCCACTCTTCTCCCTCAGAGGCAAGACTGTTTTCCTCAAGGAACATAGGAAGGTCCAACTGCTGCACTGCTGCAGCCCAAAAACCTCTCAGGAGAAACACTTTGTATACCTGACGTGTTGGCCTGCTGACATGTTGTGGTATTTCCTTGGCAGGTGCCAATGCTTGACCAATCTGTGATTAACAAACACCTTGTGGCCCATCTTCTACTCCTCAATGAAGCAGTATCCGGCCTGGATATCAAAGCATCAGACAATGCTGTTGGTTCAGCACTTGAAGACCCAGGTTGTGGAGGTGTTTATGCAATTCAAAAAATCTGCGGCATCCCGCTCAGCCTTGCAGAAACTCTTCTGCATCCCAGATGACCAGCGCCATGGTCTCGGGAGGGTGTGAATGATACCTTACAGGGCTTTCCCGATGTACGACAGGTACTGCTGGCATGCTTATTGCATCTCGCACACCTTGTGTCTTCTCGACCTCTGATTGCACGGGAAGCTGTGGCTGGACTGGCTGGCTAGCCAATGGTCCGGGTGCATGTTCTTTGGGTTGCTCACCCACCTGAGGTACAGACTCTGATGGCAGTTCGGACTCTGTAGGGCCAGCACTCCCCTCAGGTCTTGAATAGATGGGTTGACTTGGTCAATGATGATGTTCTTGGCCATAACATTATTTGCTCAGAACTTGCTGCCACTACAACACACTCCTTGCAAACAAGTGAAGCTTGGCAGGATGGGCAGTGGGAGGTCACCAGGCATGGCAACCACTCTTTCATTGGTATTGCTCTGGTCATGGCGGTGAACACTCTATCAACCACACCTCTCATGCTCCCTTAGCCCCGATATCAGTGAAGAGGGGGTCTGCACTGAGGATGATTGGTGTTGCAGTTGTTCTCATGGGGCACACTCTGTTGATGGTTTCTTCCTCAACTGCCTGAGTTAGATGATGGGTGAGGTGCCCTTGGTGTACAGTGCAGGATAAGTAGGCAGGAGACAAAGAGTTGTTTCAAATCAAATGTTAGCAGATGCCTCCTTTACTTAATTCAGGCAAGATGTTATACAAATGGCAGTGGATAAATTTGCCTTCCAGATTTAGAATCTGGGATATCTTCAAAAGTTTGGGGTATTGGGGGCAGGCCGGAGTCTAACTGGGTCCCAGTAGCCATGAGGTTTGTGAAACTAGAATTACCTCACAAAGTCTCGAGAATCCAAAGTCCTGATTAGCCCAGCTTAGTCCTTCTACTTGAGATTAAGCTCCTTTTCACTCTCTTGTTCCACTCCCATGCGACCAGGGAATAAAGGGTTGGGCCTGGGACGATATAGCCTATGTAAGGGTAACATGATGGATTGCACCTTTAGCAGCTGCTGAGACAGATGAGGATGATGGTCATGAACTCCAGACAAGCACTCACTGGAGAGAGATCCCCATTGGAGAGACTTATATAATTTTCTACCCCCTTCCCTGTGACTGGTTGTCATACTTACTCCCGCCATTAGCTTTTGAGTGGCTGAGACTGGTTACATTTCTGCAGAACAGCATGACTATACACTTTTGCAGACATGTGCAGAAGCTGTTTAGCTGGATACAGGGGTAAAGTACTGCTCAATAGACATTTGATATAACATTCATAATACCTACTAATAGTGCAATTCAAACACTTTTTAGTGCAATCAATACAGATAATTGCGCAATCATCAGTAAACATTATTAGCTCTTAGTAGTGTATTGCACCACCAACTCCTATACAGATGCATGTATTGAATGTGGGATGGTGGCAGCACAGATATTGTATGTGGGCTGGATATTGTATGTGGACTGGTGGGGGTTGGATATTGTATGTGGCTGGTGGGGGGTGGATATTGTATGTGGCTGGTGGGGGTTGGATATTGTATGTGGCTGGTGGTGGGTGGATATTGTATGGGGGCTGGTGGGGTGGATATTGTATGTGGGCTGGTGGGGTGGATATTGTATGTGGACTGGTGGGGGGTGGATATTGTATGTGGCTGGTGGGGGGTGGATATTGTATGTGGGCTGGTGGGTGGATATTGTATGTGGGCTGGTGGGGGAGGATATTGTATGTGGCTGGTGGGGTGGATATTGTATGTGGCTGGTGGGGGGTGGATATTGTATGTGGCTGGTGGGGGGTGGATATTGTATGTGGGCTGGTGGAGGTGGATATTGTATGTGGCTGGTGGGGATGGATATTGTATGTGGGCTGGTGGGGTGGATATTGTATGGGAGCTGTTGGGGGTGGATATTGTATGTGGGCTGGTGGGGGGTGGATATTGTTTGGGGGCTGGTGGGGGGTGGATATTGTATGTGGCTGGTGGGGGTTGGATATTGTATGTGGACTGGTGGGGTGGATATTGTATGTGGGCTGGTGGGGGTGGATATTGTATGTGGCTGGTGGGGGTTGGATATTGTATGTGGGCTGGTGGGGGGTGGATATTGTATGTGGCTGGTGGGGTGGATATTGTATGTGGCTGGTGGGGGGTGGATATTGTATGTGGCTGGTGGGGTGGATATTGTATGTGGATGGTGGGGGGGTGGATTTTGTATGTGGGTGGTGGGGGTGGATATTGTATGTGGGCTGGTGGGGGGTGGATATTGTATGTGGGCTGGTGGGGGTGGATATTGTATGGGGCTGTGGGATGGATATTGTATGGGGCTGTTGGGGGGTGGATATTGTATGTGGGCTGGTGGGGGGGGATATTGTTGGGGGCTGGTGGGGGGTGGATATTGTATGTGGCTGGTGGGGGTGGATATTGTATGTGGCTGGTGGGGGTGGATATTGTATGTGGCTGGTGGGGGGTGGATATTGTATGTGGCTGGTGGGGGTGGATATTGTATGTGGCTGGTGGGGGGTGGATATTGTATGTGGCTGGTGGGGGTGGATATTGTATGTGGGCTGGTGGGGGGTGGATATTGTATGTGGCTGGTGGGGTGGATATTGTATGTGGGCTGGTGGGGTGGATATTGTATGGGGGCTGGTGGGGGAGGATATTGTATGTGGCTGGTGGGGTTGATATTGTATGTGGGCTGGTGGGGGTGTGGATATTGTATGTGGCTGGTGGGGGGATATTGTATGTGGCTGGTGGGGGTGGATATTGTATGTGGCTGGTGGGGGTTGGATATTGTATGTGGGCTGGTGGGGGGTGGATATTGTATGTGAGCTGGTGGGGGTGGATATTGTATGTGGCTGGTGGGGGTTGGATATTGTATGTGGACTGGTGGGGTGGATATTGTATGTGGACTGGTGGGGTGGATATTGTATGTGGCTGGTGGGGGGTGGATATTGTATGTGGCTGGTAGGGGGTGGATATTGTATGTGGCTGGTGGGGGAGGATATTGTATGTGGACTGGTGGGGTAGTGGATATTGTATGGGGGCTGGTGGGGATATGGATATTTTATGTTGGCTGAGAGGTGGTGGAGGGGGATATGGATGGAGCTTCTTAGCCATGTGTCTATCAATGATATGTTAGACTGTGACAAGTGTGTGAAAGAGACAGACAGACATGTGGGACTGATTTGTGAGACAGACAGACAGACAGACGTGTCAGACTGATGTGTGAGACAGACAGACATCTGTGTTACTCCCTTGGTATCGCGTACTGCAGTTCTGTTGCGCACTCACTGTATTATGTGGTAAAATGTATTTATGTCCGTGAGGTCTAAAAAATAACAGGTGATATTTTCATGTACAGTAGCTGCAGGGAGGGCCCCCCAAGATCAGCTCCCATGTGGGCCACCAAGATCAGCTCCCATGTGGGCCCCCAAGATCAGCTCCCCTGTGGCCCCCGCCCCCCAATCCGACACTGGATATCCCTGTAGTTAATATTTTTGTTCTGTGACATCACTGATTCACTCTGCTCCACCATGTGGACCTCCTGTCTGTAGGGTGACCCTATACTGTGTTCTATTCAGCATATAGCTGCGTTGCGTTCCTTCTTCTGTAGACATGACTTGGTTTTGCTGTTTCGCAGCTGTTGCTGCACCTGAGCTAATGCCATCACTTCATACAATGTGAGTTCTCATCACTGACCACATCCATGCTGATTGTTTCCTTGATGCCAGATTTGATATCCCTTTGGCTCTCCCTGCTGCCCTCAGGGCTCCTTCCTCTGCCCAAGCTTCCCATTCAATGCATCTTTCCTTGGGAACCTGCACAAATACTTTCCTCCAGATTTTCGGTGCCGGCTTCTTTTTGCTCCACTCTTCTTGTAAAGTTTTCTTTGTGGCTGGAGATTTGTTTTGAAGCTCGGAAGTGTCGCGATCGCGTCTTCCCAACGTCGTTGGCAAATCTGCATCAAACGGCGCACGTCTTCCACAAAGGGAGTGTGCGGCGTCCTCCCTGCTGCTCCATTACCTCCAGGGTTATAGGGTTTGTCAGTCTAGGACACGATTCCGTTCTTCTCTTCAGCGTCTTGTTTCTCACCACTTGTGCATTCAGCTCCATTGCCCGCACGGAGCGCCTCTGGCATTCAACAAAATTCATTACATATTTCAACAAGATACTCTTTACGTTTCTCTGAGACTTCATCTTTGCTGCGAAGCAAGTTGGTAATTGTGTATCTTTTCTTTCCAGGGGTCTGAGTATTCTTTGGATGACATACACAGCTGACTGTACCCACAGCTACTGGAGAGTCCATAGAGCCAACACCACCATCCAGGAGCCCCACATGCTGACTGCACCCACAGCTGCTGGAGGGTCCATAGAGCCAACACCACCAACCAGGGGCCCCACATTCTGACTGCACCCACAGCTGGTAGAGGGTCCATAGAGCCAACACCACCATCCAGGGGCCCCACATGCTGACTGCACCCACAGCTGCTGGAGGGGCCATAGAGCCAACACCACCATCCAGGGGCCCCACATGCTGACTGCACCCACAGCTGCTGGAGGGTCCATAGAACCAACACCACCATCCAGGGGCCCCACATGCTGACTGCACCCACAGCTACTGGAGAGTCTATAGAGCCAACACCACCATCCAGGGGCCCCACATGCTGACTGCACCCACAGCTGCTGGAGGGTCCATAGAGCTAACACCACCATCCTGGGGCCCCACATTCTGACTGTCAACCCACAGCTGCTGGAGGGGCCATAGAGCCAACACCACCATCCAGGGGCCCCACATGCTGACTGCACCCACAGCTGCTGGAGGGCCATAGAGCCAACCCCACCATCCAGGGGCCCCACATGCTGACTGCACCCACAGCTGCTGGAGGGTCCATAGAACCAACACCACCATCCAGGGCCCACATGCTGACTGCACCCACAGCTGCTGGAGGGTCCATAGAGCCAACACCACCATCCAGGGGCCCCACATGCTGACTGCACCCACAGCTGCTGGAGGGTCCATAGAGACAACACCACCATCCAGGGGCCCCACATGCTGACTGCACCCACAGCTGCTGGAGGAGCCATAGAGCCAACACCACCATCCAGGGGCCCCACATGCTGACTGCACCCCCAGCTGCAGGAGGGTCCATAGAGCAAACAACACCACCCAGGGGCCCCCCATGCTGACTGCATCCACAGCTGCTGGAGGGGCCATAGAGCCAATACTATCATCCAGGGGCCCCACATGCTGACTGCACCCACAGCTGCTGGAGGGTCCATAGAGCCAACAACCACCATCCAGAGGCCCCCCCATGCGGACTGCACCCCCTCCTGCGGAGGGGTCCATAGAGCCAACACCACCATCCAGCGCCCCCACATGCGGGCTGTACCCACAGCTCTGGAGGGTCCATTTGAGCCAACACCACCATCCAGGGGCCCCAAATGCTGACTGCACCCACATCTGCTGGAGGATCCATAGAGCCAACACCACCATCCAGGGGCCCCACATGCTGACTGCACCCACATCTGCTGGAGGGGCCATAGAGCCAAAACCACCATCCAGAGGCCCCACATGCTTACTGCACCCACAACTGCTGGAGGAGCCATAGAGCCAAACACCACCATCCAGGGGGCTCCACATGCTGACTGCACCCCCCAGCTTTCTGGAGAGTCCATAGAGCAAGCACCCCCATCCAGGGGGCCCCCAAAAGCTGATGCACCCACAGCTGCTGGAGGAGCCATAGAGCCAACACCAAAATCCAGGGCACCACATGATGACTGCACCAACAGCAGCTCGACGGGCCATATATCCAACACCACCATCCAGGGGCTCCACATGCTGACTGCACCCACAGCTGCTGGAGAGGGCCATAGAGCAAAACACCACCATCCAGGGGCCCCACATGCTGACTGCCACCCAAGCTCTGGAGAGTCCATAGAGCAAACACCACCATCCAGGGGCCCCACATGCTGACTGCACCCACAGCGGCTGGAGGGGCCATAGAGCCAACACCACCATCCAGGGGCCCCCCATGCTGACTGCACCCCCACCTGCTGGAGGGAGCATAGAGCCAACACCACCATCCCGGGGCCCCACATGCTGACTGCACCCACAGCTGCTGAAGGAGCCATAGAGCCAACACCACCATCCAGGAGCCCCACATGCTGACTGCCCCCACAGCTGCTGGAGGAGCCATAGAGCCAACACCACCATCCAGAGGCCCCACATGCTGACTGCACCCACAGCTGCTGGAGAGGCCATAGAGCAAACACCAAACCATCCAGGGGGCCCCCCATGCTGACTGCACCCCCAACAGCTGGAGGGGCCAGAGAGCCAAAACCCCAAACCAGGGGCCCCCCCATGCTGACTGCACCTACAGCTGCTGGAGGGGCCATAGAGCCAACACCACCATCCAGGGGCCCACATGCTGACTGCACCCACAGCTGCTGGAGGAGCCATAGAGCCAACACCACCATCCAGGGGCCCCACATGCTGACTGCACCCACAGCTGCTGGAGGGGCCATAGAGCCAACACCACCATCCAGGGGCCCCACATGCTGACTGCACCCACAGCTGCTGGAGAGTCCATAGAGCCAACACCACCATCCAGGGGCCCCACATGCTGACTGCACCCACAGCTGCTGGAGGATCCATAGAGCCAACACCACCATCCAGGGGCCCCACATGCTGACTGCACCCACAGCTGCTGGAGGAGCCATAGAGCCAACACCACCATCCCGGGGCCCCACATGCTGACTGCACCCACAGCTGCTGGAGGGTCCATAGAGCCAACACCACCATCCAGGGGCCCCACATGCTGACTGCACCCACAGCTGCTGGAGGGTCCATAGAGCCAACACCACCATCCAGGGGCCCCACATGCTGATTGCACCCACAGCTGCTGGAGGGTCCATAGAGCCAACACCACCATCTAGTGGCCCCGCACAGGCTCAATTGGGGTGTAGGGAATTAGGGTCCAGGATAGTACTTGAAAGCCTTGGTCCTGCTCTTTCAATCAATGTTGGAAATTTCTAGCTGTGTGACATGTCGCATTGTCTTTCAGGAAGATCCCATCCGCCCCAGGGGAGACAATCAGCATGTATGGGTGTATGTGACCTGCAAGGAGGGATTCATACCCAAATGGGGTAAGAGCGCCTTCCACATGGATGAATGGCTCAGAGAATGCCCTGTAAACCTTCCTCAGACCATAATACTGCCACCATCAGATTGTGTTCTTCCAGCAATGGTTGCTGGGTGTTTGTTCTCTAATGTTTCATGCCAGACACACCAACATCTATCTACGTTGTTGGTATTCTTTATCATTATTATTCATTGAAATATGAGTATGTCCCATTGTCGGCAAGGAGTTATGGATACTATGGGCTCTGATTGGTTGCTATGGGCTTTGAGTGGTTTCTATGGGCTCTGATTGGTTGCTATGGGGTCTGATTGGTTGCTATGGGCTCTGATTGGTTGCTTTGGGCTCTGATTGGTTGCTTTGGGCTCTGGTTGCTATGGGCTCTGGTTGCTATGAGCTCTGATTGGTTGCTATGGGCTCTGATCGGTTGCTATGGGTTCTGATTGATTGCAATGGGCTCTGAATGGTTGCTATGTGCTCTGATTGGTTGCTTTGGGCTCTGATTGGTTGCTATGGGTTCTGGTTGCTATGGGCTCTTATCGGTTGCTATGGGTTCTGATTGATTGCAATGGGCTCTGAATGGTTGCTATGAGCTCTGATTGGTTGTTATGAGCTCTGATTGGTTGCTATGGGCACTGATTGGTTTCTATGAGCTGATTGCTTGCTTTGGGCACTGATTGGTTGCTATGAGCTCTGATTGGTTGTTATGAATTCTGATTTGTTGCTATGAGCTCTGATTGGTTGTTATGGGCTCTGATTGGTTGATATGGGCTCTGATTGGTTGCTGTGAGCTCTGATTGGTTCCTATGGGCTGATTGCTTGCTTTGGGCTCTGATTGTTTGCTCTGGGTTCTGATTGGTTGCTATGAGCTCTGATTGGTTGCTATGTGCTCTGATTGGTTGCTATTAGCTCTGATTGGTTGCTATGTGCTCTGGTTGCTATGGGCTCTGATCAGTTGCTATGGGTTCTGATTGATTTCAATGGGCTCTGATTGGTTGCTATGAGCTCTGATTGGTTGCTATGAAATCTGATTGGTTGCTATGAGCTCTGATTGGTTTTTATGGGCTCTGATTGTTTGCTATGCGGCTCTGATTGGTTCCTATGGGCTGATTGGTTTCTATGGGCTCTGATTGCTATGGGCTCTGGTTGCTATGGGCTCTGGTTGCTATGGGCTCTGATCGGTTGCTATGGGTTCTGATTGGTTGCAATTGGCTCTGATTGGTTTTTTTTGAGCTCTGATCGGTTGCTATGGGAACTGATTGGTTGCTATGAGCTCTGATTGGTTGCTATGGGCTCTGGTTGCTAAGGGCACTGATTGGTTGCTATGAGCTCTGATTGGTTCTTATGGATTTTGATTGGTTGCTATAAGCACTGATTGGTTGTTATGGGCTCTGATTGGTTGCTATGTTCTCTGATTGGTTGCTTTGGGCTCTGATTGGTTGCTGTGAGCTATGATTGGTTCCTATGGGCTGATTGGTTGCTATGGGCTCTGATTGGTTGCTATGGGCTCTGATTGGTTGCCATGAGCTCTGATTGGTTGCTTTGGGCTCTGATTGGTTGCTGTGAGCTATGATTGGTTCCTATGGGCTGATTGGTTGCTATAGGCTCTGATTGTTTGCTCTGGGTTCTGATTGGTTGCTTTGGGCTCTGATTGGTTGCTATGGGCACTGATTGGTTGCTATGAGATCTGATTGGTTGTTATGGGCTCTGATTGGTTGCTATGGGCTCTGATTGGTTGCTTTGGGTTCTGATCGGTTGCTTTGGGCTCTGATTGGTTGCTATGGGCACTGATTGGTTGCTATGAGATCTGATTGGTTGTTATGGGCTGTGATTGGTTGCTATGAGATCTGATTGGTTGTTATGGGCTCTGATTGGTTGCTATGGGCTCTGATTGGTTGCTATGGGCAATAGAGACAGTCTTACTGCTAGACAGTTTTCATACATAAGGCCCAATGAGTCTGCTCCATACACAGCGGGTGCCGGCTCGTCTTTACAGTGGACCCCCACCACTAAAAGCAGAGATCAGATTCCTTATGTTTTACCATTTAGAGGTCACAGTGGTCACCGGGTGCTGATTGGTTGCTATGGCAGCGGGAAGCCTAATAAAGGCTTACATAACAGTTATGTTACCTTTTCTATTACTTCCCTCCTTAGGCAGGAAGTAATAGAATCACCAACTTGGTAGATTCTTCTGCTTCATGTATATAAGGCTGAAGGGTGTGGAAGCGATTTTGTCCCCTATAGGAACTGCATGTAAAAGTAAAAAAAAAAGTTTTAAAAGTATAAAAGATAACAAAAAATATTAAAAGATCAATCCTCCCCCACCTTTTTGACATTTTACAATTAATTTTTTTTTTTTAATTTAAAATTTTACCCATGCTTAGTCCGTTAAAGTCCGATCTGTTAAAACATAACATCATTTATCTCGTATCCTGAACACCGTAGAAGAAAAAAAA
Source organism: Phyllomedusa bahiana (assembly GCA_025379985.1). NCBI lineage: Eukaryota > Metazoa > Chordata > Amphibia > Anura > Hylidae > Phyllomedusa > Phyllomedusa bahiana. The sequence goes on along the minus strand of JAODAL010005685.1, from coordinate 127,635 downwards.
AATTCCAAACACCAAAATATTTGTGTTTTTTTGTCCTTTTACGCCCCCTAAAAAATTGGAACAAAAAATGATAGTTGCATCTATCCCAAAACGATACCGTTAAAAAATCCACTGCAGCCCAAAAAAGTCCCCTCACTCAGGTCCAAAAAAGTCATTGGACACAAAAGTGGTGCCGCTGCACGAATTTAAGAAATAGATAATGTTTATATTTTTTTAAAAGTACTAAAATGTAAGGAAAACCCGACATCTGTGTTATCACCGGAATCATACCAACCTGCAGAATACAGATATCAGATAAGAGCCATATTATTATGACCGGCCCCTATGTTTACGTGGATGGAGAAATGTTAAAGTTAGGGTTCTTAGAAGGTGGAAAGTGAGAGCTAAAAAAATATGACCGGCTGTCAGGTATATAGTATATAATATTATATTATATACTATATCACTGTGGTTGTATCACATTATTACTGTCTCCATGTTTTTCATCTGGGGATTTGCTAAATTACTGCAAAAAAAAAAAAAGAGCCGAGGTCTGAATGATTTGGGATGAGTCACGGCTCCCATGTTGTGTTTGTCATCGTGCCGTTGATTTTTCAGGGAGAAGAGTAAAAAAAATTGTTTCCAGCGCTCACTTCAGACTGATTGTTTTCCAAAGAGCATCAGTGTCACAAATTAATGCATTGTGTGTACAAACAATACGGCTTAAAGTCAGCTTTGATTGTGGAGCAGGACAATGTTATCGCTGCTCTCGGCATTGCAAGAGGAATTGCCTTCTTACATGCACAAAAATCAGCTCCAACTATTACACACGTTGTGCTCCGAACCTTCTGTTGGGTGAAGGTTATCTCCGGCAACAACGTCCTCGGAAGCTAATGGATATTTTGTTGCAGTGAATTAATTGCGCGTCTTAGACTCATTTTCGACTCCTTTTACTTCATTGTAGCATTTGAAGTTACAAAACTAAAGCTTTTAATATGTGAGTATTGAGGGGGTAAAGCCGGAACACACAGAGCGAGGCGGTTTAGTAAATGGAATATTTGGCTTCTTCCCAAACATGTAGATAGAGCAGGAAGCAGGAGCCGATCCCTTCTATACCTGCCGGCGATGCACCTCTCCCTCATTGTATCCACGTAGTCCCACCTGCAAAGACAATGTTACAGATAATAAAGAGCTGGTGTTGCTGACAGTCCACATTGCTCCGGGTTTACAAGGAATTTATTATTGTGCTTGACCCATTTTTTCCTCAGTTTTTGTGCCTTTTGCAAATTCTTCCTCGTGAAAAGACATAATAGAATCATCGAGAGCAAAAGTGGCCATTGAGGGTTTATATGGAATAAAATTTAATTTAGGATTAATTTAGATTCTGTTCAAACAATATAAACATATCTGTCTTTTATTTGAACACTCTCATGACAGAAGTGGGCAGGACTGGATGACTATGGGCAGGACTGGATGACTATGGGCAGGACTGGGACAAGGTATTCTGGTGCCCTAGTGAAAAATTCAGACCACTCCATATCTTCTTGCACCCCCTTCCAGCCTGGGATGAAGTGACGCCCTAGGCGATCGCCTACCTTTGTCTACCCATTATCCAGGCCCTGACTATTTGCCCTAGGTTGGGCTTAAATGGCCAAACTGTGGATAGATCAAAAGTAAAGATAAATAAAATAAATGTTGTAATTGATCTTGTAATGTCTTTATCTCCATTTATCCAACTTCCACTTCAACATAAGCTTAACATTCATTTTGAAAAACAACTAAAATGTGTCTTGCATTTGCAGAACAGACTGTCAACATACCGAGGGATCAGGTTACATGCTGCCCATAGAAGTCTCGGGAGGAGGGGGGGGGGAGAAAATGCTGAAGACAGAGTTAGAGAGAGTCAAAGACAAAAAGTTGCTGGATTTGCTGATCAGTACAGCTCTACAATGTCCTCCTTGGTGCTGCTATAGTGATATAAGTGAGCAGGATCTTCTTTTCTGTGTGTACAATGTATGGGAGACATTGTAGAAGCTCAACTACTTGCACTAGCTCAGAACAGCTCTATAATGTCCTCCTTGCTGCTGCTGTAGAGATGTAGGGGGGCAGGATCTCTGGCTCTGAGTGTTCAGTATGGGGGACATCCCAGCAGCTTGTCTCTACCCACTTCCTCAGTACTGCTCTACAATGTGCTCCATACTGCTATACAGATAAAGAGAGCAGGTTCTCCTCTCCTATGGGCCATGTATGGGAGACATCATAGCAGCTCATATCTACAGAGTACTGCTCTATAATATCCTCCATGCTGCTGCAGCTTCAAGTATGTGTTATATCTCCCCAGTGCTGGAGTCACAGCTACACTGCTCAGTACTGCTCTATAATGTCCTCTGTGCTGCTGATGCTTCTAGTAAGTGTTATATCTCCCCCAGTGCTGGGTCACAGCTAAAACTGCTCAGTACTGTTCTATAAAAGTACTCCATGCTGCTGCTTCTAGTAAGTGTTTTATCTCCCAGTGCTGGAGTCACAGCTATATGCTCAGTACTGCTCTATAATGTCCATCATGCTGCTGCTTCTAGTAAGTGTTATATTTCCTCTCCCAGTGCTTTGGAGTCCCCAGTACACTTGCTCAGTACTGATCTATAATGTCCGCCATGCTTCTGTTTCTAGTAAAATGTTATATCTCCCCAGTGCTGGAGTCACAGCTACACTGCTCAGTACTGCTCTATAATGTCCTCCATGCTGCTGCTTCTAGTAAGTGTTATATCTTCCTCCAGTGCTGGAGTCACAGCGAGACTACTCAATACTGCTCTATAATGTCCTCCATGCTGCTGCTTCTAGTAAGTGTTATATCTCCCCAGTGCTGGAGTCACAGCTACACTGCTCAGTACTGCTCTATAATGTCCTCCATGCTGCTGCTTCTAGTAAGTGTTATATCTCCCTCAGTGCTGGAGTCACAGCTACACTGCTCAGTACTGCTCTATAATGTCCTCCATGCTGCTGCTTTTAGTAAGTGTTATATCTCCCCAGTGCTGGAGTCACAGCTACACTGCTCATTACTGCTCTATAATGTACTCCATGCTGCTGCTTCTAGTAAATTTTATATTGCCCACTGTATCTCTGGAGCAGCCGACAAGACTTGATGTTTTGGAGATGTTCTGACCTACTTGTCTACACATCTAAATTTGGCAATTGTCCGAGTTGCTTGATTTCTTATTATTAATATAGATCCAACAGAGGCCATCGTCACCAGATAATAAATGCTATTCACTAATAGTGTTTGTAATTTTATGGTTGGGCAAAGCTTGATTGGTGGCTTTAATAAAAAAGAAAGCTAAATAGAGTATTCTCACCACAGTGATTAGCTCTAAACATGTAGGTAAAGAAAAATTAAGATTATTACCAATTATATTGCTGTCTGATTATGCTTTGTTCAGTTAGTTCTTATCTCCTGTTTGTGTAGACAAGCTTCTTTAGGTTACCGACCATCTATCTCTGCTCCAGCATTGCCCAGGATGGAGAAATCTCTCCTTGCTGTGTCTTATCATCAGGACGGGAATTTGTTTATCTTTCTTAATGGCAAACTGTAGCCCTTAAAAACTCTATAATTTTTTGCCCTGTTGTTAAAATCCATCACATCCCTCTAACAGACTCAGCTACGCTAAAATGCCAGTTACTGCTTTGGAACCGTGGGAGCCTGAAGCTGTAGAGCCACCCACAGCCTGAACAGAAAATATGAGCATGAAGCTGTGGGAGAGTGGGACAGCCTCCTTGTGTCTTCTAAGTAAAAGCCCATGCATGACAGTTGTAAAATGTTTCTTTGTATTCTACTGTTTGGCCACAAGATGTCGCTATGTCCAGTTTCCAGTATATGCAAATGAGGGACATGGTATGAGACTGACACATGTAGCAGCCATTTTGAGAAGCTGCTGAGATTCTGAGGAGAACAGACAGAGACAGAGACTGAGCTAAAGGAGCCAGGATTCACAGTCGTTCCAGGGACAGAGGAGAGCCTGCCTGTCTATACAGACGCCATCGCAGAGGGAGAGAGAGAACTCCTGGACAAGAAGGACAAGCTGCCAAGATAGAGAGGACTGTCTGCAGCCGGACCATCCATTCCATCCATCTGCACCTGAGGACAGGGATTGCCGGCCATCTTTAAGGTACCTCAGTGGATGCGTGCACGCCAACGAGCTCAGGACTGTGAGAAGGCCTGAAATTAGTTTTGTTAGTTTAGGCTCAGTTACAGGCCAAAGGAGGGTTTCCCAAATACATCCTCCTGTTCAGGACTTGGAGAGTTTGCTATCGCACCATTAGCTACTTGAACCGGTTCATCTGTGAGGGAAAGTTTGTGTATGTTTTGGGAGAAGTGGTAAATATTAAGCTGTGTAAGCTGCTGTGCTGCACCACGAGCCCCTGCAACCGCCACCATACACAATTATTCCCGTTGGTGATTATGGTATTAAGAAGGTAAGGGGTTATCGGCCTTTCCGAACCCCACGATTAGGTAAAGTTACCAGGCATCCAGAGAGTACACCTGTGGTGGCGCGCTGTGCAGCACAGGGACCCAGGATACATATTTGTACATTTGTGTTTGGGGGATCTGTTCACCATCTTGTTCCAGAAAATTCAGTAAAACAAACCGTTGCTGAGCTGGTGTTGGAGTCGTGTCCTTTGTCCGTGACTTCGCTGTATTCCGGAAAACCTGCCCTCGGTACTCGGCTTACAAAGCTGTAGAACCACCCATAGCCTGAACAGGAAGTGGAAGTTTGAAGCTGTAGAACTGCCCTCAGCCTAAACAGGAAGTAAAAGCCTGGTACTGTTGAACCGCCCACAGTCTGAGCAGGAAGTGGGAGCCTGAAGCTGTAGAACCACTCACAGCCTGAACAGGAAATGGGAGCCTGAAGGTAGAATCGCCCACAGCCTTAACAGAAAGTAAGAGCATGAAGCTGTATAATTGTCCACAGCCTGAACAGGAAGTGGGAACCTGAAACTGTAGAACCACTCACGGACTGAATAGGAAGTGGGAGCCTGAAGCTGTAGAACTGCCCACAGTCTGAACAGGAAGTGGGAGGCCGAAGCTGTAGAACTACCACCAGTCTGAACAGGAAGTTTGAGCCTGAGGTTTTTAAACCACTCACAGCCTTAGCAGCAAGTGTGAGCTTGAAGCTGTAGAACTGCCCGCAGCCTGAACTGGGATTGGGAGCCTTAATTTGTAGAACCATTAACAGCCTGAACAGCAAGTGGGAGCCTGAATCTATAGAACCACCCACAGCATGAACAGGAAGATGGATAGTTTCGAAGAGCAGACTCTGTGAAACAGCCAATTGGAAAAAGACCTTTAAGGAATAGCTCTTTAAGCGATTGTATACTCCCTGCCTCTTGCTTCAGTATAAAATAGTGATTTCCTATCTGACAGAAATAATTATATGATTCCAAACCTCGTTATGTGAGTGTTTTTTTCCTGACTATTTATCAGGTCATGAAATGTGTCTTTTCATCATTTCTTTGGCTGAACAACAAAGTCTCTTTCAAACCTGCTGCATTTCCATGCAAAATAATATATCCAAAATGTCAACTCTTCAAAACAAGTGGCCCTGAGTGAGCGCCTCCCCGGGACACACCTGGGAATATCCGCTTGAAGTTTTGCTGATGGAATCAATAACCCTTTAATTTGAAATAAATGTCACAAACTAGTTTGTTTCATCACCTGCTCCCGAACACTTAATGTCAGGAAAAGTCTGAGGACTAATTGTTATTTTTTTATTTTTTTGGAGAGGGGAAGTCACCTCCTCCGTGTGCTGTGGTAATGTTCCTGATGTAAAGGCCATTGACCTCAATGAGGGGAAAATTTGGGAAACTAAAAAGTTGCACATTCAAGATCTGTGGAACAGCAAAGGCATAAAAGTTCTTTGCTCACCTCAACCTGAGGAGGGTCGGATCATACTTCTCTTCTGCTCCTCCAACACCACTCGAGGATGTCAGCTCTTACCATGGTTGATTATGTTGGGGTTGGTGACTTGGAAGTCCCCTGCACCGAAGCCCAGATCCCTATACAGAGGTTAAAGGGTGAGAACTAAGGGGTTCCTTAGACTCTGCTCCTCTACACAAAAATCTGTGCATGACCCAGTGGATCCACCTTCCGTGAGTCGTTACATATATTATCTACTGTTTTATAGTAAACTAACTACAACTCCAGGAAGGGTTTTGCACCACTTTAACATTCAGTACTCTTATTAAAGAAAATGCAATGTGTCCTAATATGTTAATGAGCCACAAGTGCCCATTGGGTGGGCCCAATGGCAGTTAGTACCCACACCCTCCCTCCAATATCACAACCCTTGTTTTGACTTTCATTTCACCTTTACTCTTACTTGAGCTGAAGTTAGAAAGGGACTGTCAATCAAATCAAAGAATAAGGGCATGTCCCCACTGCACGGGATTTCGGCCGGTTTTTGCAGACCGCCTGAAAAACCGGCCGAAAATGAGTACAATGGGGCGCTATGGAAAACCCGTGCAGCCGTCCCCACGGCACGGGTTTTCCGTCCGGCGTTTTTTCCGCCCGCGGTCCACCGGCAAAACGTTCTTCAAGCACAATCTTCCATCCGGTTTTCGGATGGAATCTGTGCTTGTGAATGTGAGGGGAGAGGGCTCGTCGCGGAGAAAAGCCGTCCCCCCTGCGGCCTTGTGCACTGCACACAAACCGGACAAATACCGGTTGGATAAACCGACCGGTATTTGTCCATTGTCATGTGAACGCACCCTAAGAGTACGTGATTGGGAGAGTAGAGGCAAGAGTAAGCAAAGAGGCTCGCTCAATAATGTTAAATGGGTTTTATCATAAAGACATATCATACCTCCTTTATCCAGCTTCAGCTCTCAGTGAGTTCAAAAGAGGGTGTTCATGATTTGCTTGAACTGCAAATCATGTAACCCGGCAGGCTTGGCATCTCAATACCTTTCCCCATACTGTGCTCACTCTAGTCAGACAAAGGTCTGTTTATGTAAAGACCTGTGAATAGTTATAATGTAGCTGAGGGGTTAGCACTTCTGCTTTCCAGCATAGGGGTCCTAGGTTCAAATCCCTGTATGTACATACCAGGATGAGGTTTATTTTCATTTATTTCCACTGTTTGACTAAAGACTAAGGAGCACAAAGGACGGGAGTAGAATGACAGCACCTGGGGTTGAACACTCGCTCAGCAGTAATGTTTGCTCTACGGACCCTCCAGCAGCTGTCAGTGCAGTCAGCATGTGGGGCCCCTGGATGGTGGTGTTGGCTCTATGGCTCCTCCAGCAGCTGTGGGTGCAGTCAGTATGTGGGGCTCCTGGATGGTGGTGTTGGCTGTGGGTGCAGTCAGCATGTGGGGCGCCTGGATGGTGGTGTTGGTTCTATAGACCCTCCAGTAGCTGTGGGTTCAGTCAGCATGTGGGGCTCCTGAATGGTGGTGCTGGCTCTATGGACCATCCAGCAGCTGTGGGTGAAGACACCATGTGGGGCTCCTGGATGGTGGTGTTGGCTCTATGGCTCCTCCAGCAGCTGTGGGTGCAGTCAGCATGTGGGGCCCTGGATGGTGGGATTTTGCTCTAGGGGACCCTCCAGCAGCTGTGGGTGCAGTCAGTATGTAGGGCCCCTGGATGGTGGTGTTGGCTCTATGGCTCCTCCAGCAGCTGTGGGTGCAATCAGTATGTGGGGCTCCTGGATGGTGGTGTTGGCTGTGGATGCAGTCAGCATGTGGGGCCCTGGATGGTGGTGTTGGCTCTATGGACCCTCCAGCAGCTGTGGGTGCTAGTCAGCATGTGGGCCCTTTTGGATTGTGTTGGGTTTTGTCTCCCTTTATTTTGCCCCTCCAGAGGGGGAGCTGATAGGTTTAGTCAGGCCCCCTGTGGGCCGCCCCTGGATGGTGGTGTTGGCTCTATGGACATTCCCACAGTCAGTGTGGGGTGGAGGGGCCATCCCATTTGGGGTTTGGGGCCCCTGGATGGTGGTGGGGTTTAGTGCTTCCCCGATTGTGGCCCCCCCACAGCTGTGGTGCAGTCAGCATGTGGGGCACCTGGATGGTGGTTGTTATCACATTTCTAAGTGGCCCCTTTTTTCCAGCAGCTGTGGGGTGCAGTCCCGCATGTGGGGCCCTGGATGTGGTGTTGGCTCTATGGACCCTCCAGCAGCTGTGGTGCAGTCAGCATGTGGGGCCCCCGGATGGTTGGGGTTGGCTCTATGGACATTCCAAACAGGTGTGGGGTGCAGTTCATCAGGGGGTTGGTGGGCCCTCTGGGGAGTGGTGGTGTTGGCTCTATGGCCCCTCCAACAGCTGTGGGTGCAGTCAGCATGTGGAGCCCCTGGATGGTGGTGTTGGACTTCTGACCAAAACACCATCCCTGATAAGGTGCTGTATACAGACAGAAAACCCTACCAATTCAAATGTTTCCCACAGCCATAGGGGGAAGGGCCATCACTCAGCCTCAAGGGCCCGGGCCAACCCAAAAGCCATCACCCATCCCCCTCCTATGGCCCCAAAAAATTTAATTCTGAATGGAAAAAATATCTTAAAAAACGGGGAACTTTACCATCTCATCTTTCAGTCGCAGTGAATTCCACTCTGTGTAGATGTCTCCGGTCTACACACCGAGCCGGGAGAAGGGGGGGGCCCTCTCCCCGCAAAATTTGGGGAAAATTGGGAAAAGGTTTTACGGGAAAGTGAATGAGATGGTTTGAAAAGCACAAAACCCAAAGGGACACCCACGTCCCCCCCCCCCCCCCCCCCCCCCCCCCCCCGGCCGGGCCCCCTGGTCACCCTCCCCCGGGAGAGGAAAATGTTTTTTTTTGTTTTTTTTTTGGGTTTAAAATGATTCAGAAGTTGCTAAAGAAAAACATAACTGTTGCCCCCGAGGGACGGTCAATGCATCAGATAGGAATGGACCCGGCAAGTTGAAAGCTGAAGCTAAAGGGATAGGGAATGAAAGTTTTTGGGGAGAAAAAAAGACAAAAAGGGGACTCGATGCGGGGAAAATTTATTTTGGGAAGGACACCCGTTTGAGGGGTTTTTAAACCTGGAAAAGGGGAAACAGTGGGGGGGTTTGAGGGGTACTTTTAAAGATGGGAATAAACAAGAATGGGGGGTATTAAGATGGGAATGACAGCGATGAGGGGTATTAAGACGGGAATGACAGTGATGAGGGGAAATTAAGGGGGGGAAGGGACGGGAAAAGAGGGGAAATTAAGACGGGAATGACTTTGTTTAAAGGGGGTTTTTAAATGGGAATGACGGTTGGAATTTGGGGGATATTAAAAAACATGGGGAATTTAACAAAGCGGATATAGGGTATTAAAAAGGGGGGAATGACAGTGATGGGGGGTTTTAAGAGGGGTTTGCAGGGATTGGGGTATTAAAATGGGAATGACAGTGTTTGGGTTAAAAAATTACGGATTTTGGCGGGAAAAAAGGGAACGCGATGAGGGGAAATTAAGAGGGGGTTTGTAGAAAATTACAGGGTTTCGGGGGTTACTTGGGGAAGCCTGATGTTTGTCCGGGCTCCCTCCCATTGGGACTTGGTATTTTCCCAAACGGGCCCTCGGGGAATTTGTATTTGCCCCATAAAATAAATTCCATGCAAAAAAATCTGTATTTTGGGCCAAAAGAGGACCCCCATTGTCCAACCCAAAAGGAAATAATTTAAGTACAAATTTTAAAATGCTTATTACCATTTTTTACGGGCTATATATCAGCTATGGTTTTTTTTCTGCTATGTTTTGTGATAATATCATGGACACCATATGGAAGTTTCAAAGAAGTACAAATAATTTTAAACTTTTTTTAAATTTTTAAACCCCCCCCAAGGGCTTTTTGGATGCTGGGGCTCTTTCTACCCATTAATTTGCAAAAAACCCAATTAAAACCAGTAAGTAAACTGCCAAAATTTTACTGCGGCTTTTTGAATAGGATAAACACTCAAAGGTTCTTCTTCAGTTATCAGCCAGTGCATGTCCCCTATGCGCTCCTCTACCTGCCTGTGACTATGTGGGAGTATTCATCTTTCACCTCGGGGCCTGATCTTTGATGTTTGAGTGATTTCTTTCCCAATTTTTTTTTTTTGGCCTTTTTTCCCCCTCCCCCTGCCCCCCCCTTTTTTTTTTTCCCCCAAAAGAACTTTAACCCCCTTCCCCCCCCAAAAAATTTTTTTTTTCCCCCCCGTTCCCTTTTTTTTTTTCCCCCTTTTTTAAAAAGTGGGGCCCCCTTAAAAACGGGAAAAAAAAGGAAAAAATTTTTTTTAATTTTAAAGGGGGGGTTTTTTAAAAAAACCCCCCCTTTTTTATTTAAAATTTTTTTTTGGGGGTTTCCCCTTTAGTGAAAACCCCCAAAAAAAAAAACTAAAAAAAATTTTTTTTTCCCCCCCCCTTTTTTAAACCCCCCCTTTTTCCCTTTTTCCCAAAACCCTTTCCCGGGGGGGGGGTTTTTTTTTAGGGCCCCCCCGGGGAAAAAAGGAAAAAAAAAAATTAAAAAACCCCCCAAAGGGGCCCCAAAAAATTTTTTTTTCCCCCCCCCCCCAGGGTTTTAAAAAAGGGTTTTTTTCCCCCCCCCCCCCCAAAAAAATTAAAAAGGGGGGGTTTTTTTTTTTTCCCCCCCCCCCCCCCCCCCGGGGGATTTAAAAAAATTCCCCTTTGGGAAAAGGGGGAAAAAAAAGGGAGAAAAATTTTTTGGGGGTTAAAAGGGGGGGGTTTAAAAGGGGTTTTTGGCCCCCTTCCCCCCCGGCCCCCCAAAAACCCAATTTTTTTAATTTTGTGCATATATTACATAAAAAAACTTTAAAAATTTTTTTGTATCCATATGACCAAAATATGCTTTAAATTAATGTAAGGGGTAATTTAGTGTAAAATGTGAAGGGTATAAAAAAAAAAATCATTTAAAAATAAATGCACCCAAAAGCACTTTTTTCTGTTTGTGCTGACATTTTTTTTTTTTTTAAAAAAAACTATGAAATTTTGTTTAAATGTAAACTCAAACTACTCCCCCAAAAGTACAACTTCTTCCGCATTTAAAGCAAGTCCTCAAACAGCTGCTTCATTGATTTTAGGGGTTAAGCATTGGTGGCCTTATTTATCAAAAATGGTCTAATAGTTTGTTTTTGTTAGCAACCAATCAGAGCTCAGCTTTCATTTTATTTACTGCTCTGAAAAATTAAAAGCTAAGCTCTGATTGGTCTCTATGATCTCTGATTGCTTGCTATGTGCAACAGAAAACAGTCATATTATTAGATAGTATTGATAAATATTGGTTGGGGGCCCAGTAAACAGCTCTACCCAGGGGCCCATAATGCTGTTAAGACGGCCCTGGCTCTACTTGTAAATCCACCTCCTGTCTTTCTTAAGTCAACACATATTCTATTCTCGTAGTATTGGTGATCCATTTTAGTGAAATCCAGATCCCTATACAGGGGTTAAGGGATGAAAAATAAAGGAATTTTTAGATTCCACCCTCTAGCCTGGTTCTACACAAAAAAAATCTCTAGTCTTCACTAATTCATTACGTCAATTATAACCTTGTTGCATTTCTTACCCTATTAAGGGAAGTGGAGATCCCTGTACAGGTGTTAAAGGGTGAAAACTTGATTATGTTTTAGATTCCACTCCCCATGGTGGGTCTATGCAAAAATCCACCTCCTGCCTTTGCAAAGTCATTACACATATTATATACTGGTTGCAACAGTTACCGTTTTAAGTGAAGTTCAGGGGTTAAAGGGTGAAAACTATGGGGCTCCTTAGCTTCTACTTACCAGTATGGTTCTAGGCAATAATCCACCTTTTGTCTTTGGTAAGTCATTATGCATACTGTAGCTTAGTTGCACTGGTGACCCTCTTCAGTGACATCCAGATCCTTGTACAGGAGTAAAAGGTTGAAAACTAAAGGGGTTTTTAGATTTTTCTCCAATGGGATAGTTCTGTACAAAACTGCACTTCATGTCTTCGGTTAGTCATTACACATATTATATACAGGTTGCGGCGGGGACCCTCTTTATCCAATTATTGGTTGTGTGGGTATTTCATGGGTATTTAAACGAAACCAATAAGCAGTAAGAAGTGGAAACCTAGTGACTATTTTAACGATCGGGGATCAGAAAAGTGGATAAAGTATTTTTTTTCTAAACTGGCCTCTTATAAATATAAAAATACTTTCCTAGACTTTTCCTAAGACTGGCACACCGTGAATGACTTTTGACCACAACACTATATTTTATCAAAGTATCTCTATTAGTCAAATACTTTACCGACAATTCCTGACCGTTTTTTTTTTTCTTCTATATACAAAACCCAAGAGCTATCCTTGGCTAGGGGAGCAAAATACTAATTTCTAGGCTGGAGTGACTGACCATAGTTGTATCTGTAGTATACTGGAGCATTAATGCAGTGTAAAGCATAGTGGAAAGGGAAAGAAGCAGATTTGTAGCCACAGTCAGTTGTATCGGTTGGGATACTTTAACAAAGATATCCTTAAATAAACCCTAGTATAGGAGCTATGAGAGTCTATAAGACAAACATAGTCTCTTTTAAGTTTCATCTATTTCCAGATTGTATACACTTAATATGTCAGACAAGGTCTACCAATTTTTTGTGTCCAGGCTCCGACTAGTCCATAGAGAAGCAAGAGGAATTCAATTGGTGGTCCCCAAGAGTCAATTTCACTAGTGGGTTCCAAGAATTAACTCCACTGGTGGACCCTATAAATCAACTTCACTAGTGGGCCCAAGAATCAACTCCACTGGTAGGCCCCAACAATCAGCTCCACTAGTTTCTCCCAAGAATAAACTCCACTGTGATCCCCAACATGCTGTATTCACACATTGCAGTAATGATTCAGTTTTAGCAGCAAAAAAATGTGGTTTTACCACCATTTAGAATCTTGTGGCAAAACCCTCAACATGACTGCACCATTACTGCCGTGTGTGAATACGTCCTTATATCTCACAAGCTTCCCGTGGTGCCGGCAAAGCAGGGTTCCCCATAGAAACGACTGAACTCATTTTTATTCCCTTTCATAACCTTCTCATCTTTCTTGTATTATAGTCATTGTAATTCTGCAGACATCAAGAAAGGACAAGATTGGATGTAGAGACAAATTGAGTATGAAAATGAGATCCTGAGAGCAGCCACGTTCAGGCGGCAGCGCACTAACGGCGAGGTCCGCGGTCACCAAAACTCATAGCTCATCCACCGCCACCTGTGTGATCAGGGAGACAAGGAGTTCACGTTGCCCCCGTCTCATTTACCCCAAGGAGCTGCTCACTTCTTCATTTTCTTCTCTCCTCCTTTGGGGGGTGGGGGGGTTAATACTTTTGCTTTATATTCTTTGCTGGTGCATCTTAGTTTCACAAAACATCACGTTGTGCTGCAATAATTTCAGTCGACAAAGAGTAAAGAATTTCTTCAAGCAGGAGTCAGAGTGATCGATTTCTTAGCTGAATTGTCTCAATGGAGATTAGAGATGTGAAAATAAGAACAAGACAATACGAGAGCAAAGTTCCCAAGAAGCTGTTTTTTTCTCTGCTCTGAAAAGGTTAACGCTGGAATAGAAAGAAAGGGAGAAGGGTTTTTTGTTTTTTTTTGTTTTTTGTGCAGAGGAAGAATAAACGATTGCAGTTCGTGGGCAGGTAAATCCAGAGCCGGAGAGAATGAACAATCTGAGGGCTGTAATACAGGTTATAATGGTGCACAGGTGGTAATTATGATGCCAGAAAGCTGCCGAACAGCTGCCAATACCTCTCCGCTTCAGCTAATCCTCAGTGATTTACCCAGGGGAGCACAGACCTGTACAGGCCACATACCAGACAGCAGGAGGCTGCTTGCAGATTTTGGTGGTATTGAGCCTCTACCTATGGAGCCCCTGTGAACAATGATGTACCAGCCTCTGGATTTTCCTTGTCACTGATCAGATGTAGCAGAGCCGTATCTTTCAACGAACTGTACAATTCTTTTCCAGGAGATAAAGTAATAGATACATAGGGCGAGATGTCCGAAAATTGTCGGTGCTACGTCAGTTTTTAGGTGCATTAAATAAGTGTAAAGTGCGCCAGAAAGTCCGACCCTATCAAAAATCTGGCGTCAGGTATACCTTGCATAGTAAACATAATGCGCCTAATGAAATACGCCTATTGAGGCGCATAGCACATCCTTACAAGTGTATATGTGTTAGGCGCATTTCATATACTTGTAATGATAAGCTATGCGCCTCCGTGCACGATGTGCCCGATAGGGGCCTTACATACACTACCAATGAAATGTTTTGTGCCCCGATTAGCGCCAATCGCGGTACATAGCATATCATTAGAAGCGTATGTAATGCTCCGATCGAGGCCGATCGCGCACGGAGACACATAGCTTATCATTACAAGTATATGAAATGCGCCTAACACATATACACTTGTAATGATGTGCTATGCGCCTCAATAGGTGCATTTTGTTATGGAGGCGCACAGTGCATCATTTTTAGGCGCATTACAATATGTCGTTCCCGGCATATAACGCATCTAGTTTATATGTACGACAGTTCATTTATATCAAAAATATGGCGTCAAAAGCGGTTTTAGCACAATATAGACCAAAAAACTGGCGTTGGCGTGTTGGGAAATGTGGCCCATAGTCTTGTGCTTCAGATTCAGATCATGGTTAAATTCAACCCAAATATCAGTCACTATAGTCGGGTTAGGCTGGAATTTACGATAAATTATGCCTAACTCTAATTCTAGCCCAACTATAACCGTAACAAAAAAATCTAAACCTTATGTAGGATTAGATTAGGGTAGGGTTACGGTTGGGGCTAGGTGATGGTAGGGTTAGGATTAGGTAAGGTTAGAGTTGGGGTTAAGTTGGGGTAGGGTAAGATTAGGATTAGGTTTTGGCAGTGTTAAGGTTGGGGTAAATTCCTGTAAATAATCCCTAAACCTGACCTTAGCCTAACCATAACCTTAAAAAATCTAAGCCCAATGTAGGATTAGGTGAGGGTAGGGTTAGAGTTGGGGGTAGGAAAGGGTGGGGTTAAGGTTTTCTAAAGATAGGGTTAGACTTGAGGTTAGATAAAGATAAGGTTTGGGTAGGGTAAGGTTAGGGTTAGGTTTGAGCAGTGTTAAGGTTGGGGTTAGAGAAGAGTTAGAGCTGGGGATTAGAGTTATGGTTAGGTTTAGGTTAGAGATTGGGTTAGGGTATGGTTAGAGTTATGTCCCCACAGTTAGGAAGGGGTAAGAGTATAATATCATTACCCCACTCTGGTATGTTGATTGATTTAACTTTGGAATACTCTAGTATCTGGAAACAAGATGATCATTCAACTGCCCGGCACCCGAAGAATTTGATTAACTTCAAATTGGTCGATTGATGGTCCTCAAACCGTGAGTGTCTCATTGATAAATTTTATTTGTGATATATTTCATATATTTCACATATTGGACTCACATTATCGGTGCTTTATGGGTGCATTGGTTATTGTTAAGCGACAACTGTTCTTTAATACATAAACTTATTATCTTTTGGACCAAAAAGAATTTTAAAGGATTAAGAATAAAAGTTATAATTTAAAGACTAGAGATTTTGTTTTTGCAGTGTTAGTCTTACCCTTGCCTAACCATAGCCCTAAACCTAAATCTAAGCTTATATTAACCATGGCATGGTTAGGATTCCGATTAGTTTAGGGTATGGTTAAGATTCGGGTTAGATTAGGGTAGGGTTAGGAGTGGGGTTAGAGTTAGGTTAGGTTTAAGGTTAGGGTTAGGTTAAGGAAGATTTAAGGTTAGGGTAGGGTTAGGATTGCGGTTAGGGTTAGGTTAGGTTTAAGGTTAGGGTAGGGTTTGGGTTAGGGTAGAGTTAAAGTGTAGCTTTGGTTAGGTTTGAATTGGGTTTAGGGTTTTTTTTTTTTATTAACAAATAAAACTTTATTTGAAGGATCAATGAAAGGTACATAAGCATAATCCTTACACAATGAGGCTAACCGCCTTTTCCATAACAGATATCACCAAACAATAATGTATCAATACACAAGTGCACTTACATTACTTATAACAAAAAACAGAAAGTTCTATGAGAACGTACCCAAGAGAGGCCTCAGAATGATTCCAACCATCCCCATCACCGGAAGGAAATAAATCCCAACATCGTACAAACCGTGAACAGACCACTATATTTTCCCTCAGTGGTTCAAGTGAACCATATTCAGTTCAATAGAAAGGCCAGATGATCTAACAGGCAAGTGTGTATCATACCCACTACGTAGGTTCCAAAACAACAACAGAAAACTCCTCTTGCAGGATACTAGGGGGGAGTACATGGACCCTAAATATTTAATATATATACCCCGGATATACCAAAAAATATTGCAACATCAAAACCACAAGCCAATAGCATAAATCTAGGGACACAAAGCAGATAAAACTTAGCTTTTAATAAATACAAATAAAATGTAAAGACAACAAAAAACCTAATCTATCTAACCAATACAAAACTAAATCCTACATCTATGGCCTACTATAAATAATGGGAAAATCGCCCCAATAAGGGTCCACAACCCTGTAGCCAGTTGCTACCAATATAACTAATATCCTGAACCAAAGACATAACTGCAGAACCATAATGATTTTATAGCATTAGTTATCTAAATGAATCTGGATGACATTCGATTTCTGATGGTACCCCCCCATATAATGGTTCATCGAGGGAAAACGCGGATATGATTCAACCAACATAGTAAACTGTTTGATAACTTTTTTGTCCGTTAATAGTATGCAAGGATGAGTTGCTGATAGTCGGTGTTCCGAGATAACTTATAACTTAGCCATACGGCAGGTGGGACCCTGTATTGGAATTTTCCATTATTTGATAGTTTAGCCATAGATGTAGGATTAGTTTTGTATTGGTTTAGATAGATTAGGTTTTTTTGTCTTTACATTTTATTTGTATTTATTAAAAGCTAAGTTTTATCTGCTTTGTGGTCCCTAGGATTTATGCCACTACGTAGGTCCCCAAAAGAGTACATGTAAAGGACAACGTCTGGGGTGACCACATCCTAAGGACTCGGGGGACCATCATATTCCAGGGCCCCTAACTGACCCACTGTGCTAGAGGAGCTCAACCATCTTCCCCATATCCTATCAAATTTGCTTTCTTTATTCCTGCGTTTAAGCAACCATTTCTGGAGCGGCAACATGCCATTAATCAGCCCCATCCACTCAGCTATCGAAGGGGGTCTCGCCGCCAGCCATGTTCGCGCAATAGCCTTCCTTGCGTAGTAAAGAGCCTCGCATGTAAAAATATATGTTGATCGGGGGCCCAAGCTATTCAGCTCGGGTCAGAAAAAACAGGCTGTGGGGGTAAGAGGGATTGGGCACCCCATCCTATCATTTAGAAACTGAATGACCTGGGACCAGAAGCCCAGTACCTTTGGGCAAGACCATATTAGGTGTAAGAAGGTACCCGAAGTTAAATGACACTTAGGACATTCGTCTGTGTACCCCTGCCGGAATTTACTAAGCCTAGCAGTGGTGTAGTAAGATCTATGCAGGATATAATTTGGGAGTCATTTGTCGTCGGGTTTAGAAGGAAAGTTTTGGAGAGGAAACACACGTCTCCCATCGTTCGTCCGTCATAGGGCCCAGGTCCGTCTTTGGGTTTAGGTTTTAATCAGATTCCATTTTGGGACGTCCCAAATACTGAATATTTTTAAAATTTCAGCCAAACTTCTGTTGAATCAGAGACCTATTCCAGCCACTCTAGTAGTAAGAATATCTACTATCCTATGTAACAGTACAGGTAATACATGACAGATGTACAACTACTACTGTAGACATTTACACAGAGCAAGGATTCGGTTCATAGTCCTACTTCTCCTTGTAGTTTTACATGCATATAACGTACAAAATAATCCAAAAAGAAAAGTGAGGAAACTAGTTTCATTTTTTAAAAATGAAGCAAACTTATTCATTTAAAGCAATAAACACAGTGGCGAGCATTACACATCGGCAGCACGCTAGTTTACACGCTTACGCTTTTCTGGTCACATCCGGACCCTTGATCAAGGCTGTGATCCTTAAAAGAGATAGACTTGCAACACTAGTACTAATCAGTGTGCCTGGGGCCCCAAGAATAAACTCCACTGGTGGACCTAAGAATCAGCTTTACTGGTGGGTCCCACCAGTAATGCTGATGCTTGGGTCCCACCAGTAATGCTGATTCTTGGGTCCCACCAGTAATGCTGATTCTTGGGTCCCACCAGTAATGCTGATTCGTGGGTCCCACCAAAAATGCTGACTCTTGGGTCCCACCAGTAATGCTGATTCTTGGGCTCCACCAGTAATGCTGGTTCTTAGTCCCCCAAATTTTTATTTTTTGGCCCTTAATTCTTGGGTCCCACCAATTTTTGGACTGATGTTTGTGGGTCCCCCCAAAAAATGCTGACTCTTGGGCCCCACCAGTAATGCTGATTCTTGGGTCCACCATTTAATGCGGGTTTTTTAGGTCCACCAGTAATGTATTTCTTGGGCCCCACCAGTAATGCGGATTCTTGGGGTTTCACCAAATAATGTGATTTTTGGGGGCCCACAGAAATGCTGATTCTTGGGGCCCACCAGTAATGCTGATTCTTGGGGTCCACCAGTAATGTTGATTCTTGGGTTCCACCAGTAATGCTGATGATTGGGGCACACCAGTAATGCTGATTCTTGGGGCCCACCAGTAAGGTTGATTCTTGGGTTCCACCAGTAATGCTGATTCTTTGGGCCCACCAGTAATGCTGATGCTTGCGACCCACCAGTAATGCTGATTCTTAGGTCCCACCAAATTTTAAGGGGCCTTTAATTTTTGGGGGTCCACCTTTATATGATTCTTGGGGCCCCAGTATGCTGATTCTTGGGGCCCAAAACCAGGTTAAAAATATGCTAATTCTTGGTCCAAACCAGTAATGCTGATTTTTGGGGTTCCTTTTCCACCAATAATGCTTTGGATTCTTTGGGTTCCACAGTAATTGATTTGGGGGGGCCCACCAGTAATGCTGATTTCTTGGCCCAATAGTGCATTTTATTTTTGGGACCCATTCTACAATAACTGCCCATGACTCTTGTACTCTGCCTCTTTCTTTCTGCCTCTTTTTCTCTACTTTTCTTATTAAAAAATGCTCATCATGGCCAACGGCCCAATGGGGGTTTCCCCAACTCTCCAGTGGGCCAGTCCAAGTCTGGTCCTCATAGTTGATCTAAAAAAGCTAGATAAGTCTAAAAGTACACCAAACTTTTCATCCATGCTATGATTGGCAGGAATCCTTCTGCTATTTCATCTTCTTTAGCATCAGCTTAGCTAGAGCAGAGGAGGTTGTTGCTAAGAAATTGCCTCACACAACTCTCTGGACTATCAGCTGACCATGCACACATGTGAGTTTGATGATTAGGGAATAGTTGATAGCTAGGCCTCTATAAAGCAGAGTGTCACTTTGTAGCTGATTGCTCTCTATACTGATAGCTAGAATTTGTGTGTAGTGAGCACATTGCATTAAGTCCTGCTTTGTTAGTTATCTGTTTCTGGTTTGTTAGAGCTCTGTTTTCTCTTAGTTCTCTGTGGCTTCTGTTCTGCTCTGTGTCAGTCTTGCAGTATGTTCTATTCCTGAATTCTCTTTGATAGTTTTGAGCCGTTTGGGAGGCTCCAGGATAGTGAGGGACACAAGTAGGGATATTGTCAGGGATAGAATAGGGATAGGGGTGTCTGGTATTAGGGATAGCTTTAGGGACAGGTTAGGGGCCAAGTTAGGACAAGTTAGTTGTTAGGTTCAGCTGTTTTATGTCTTCCTCAGGTATTATAGTCATTCACTTTCCATCTCTATCTGTTCCCTTATCATCTGCCTCACTCTCCATCTCTATTGGTTAGTTCAGAGGTCTGCAATGTCGGCTCTCCAGCTGTTGGGAAACTACATCTCCCATCCTGCCCACTGATATAGATTATATAAATGCATGATGGGAGTTTTAGTTCCCCAAAACGCGGGAAAGAGCCGGGTTGCAAAAAGGCCCTGGGTTTAGTTCCTCCCTTTTTTTTTGCCTTGTTTAACTTGATGTGCCCTGCGGGTTGGGGCCAAATTTCAAAAAAAAAAATTTTTGTTTTTTTGTCACCCAACCCAGCTTTCCTTACAGTCCAGCGGGGGCGGGGAGCCTTTTTTAGCAGTTTTAAGTTTTCCCACTGTCTAACTTTTAGACCACAAATCAGAGGTGAAGCTACAGGGGGTGCAAAGGTAGCAGTCGCTTCCCGGCTCTGCAGCCTGAGGGGGGGCCCAAAAGCCCTTCTGCCACAAAAGGGGAGCACCATTATTGTAAAGGGGGCCCCGTGGTTGGGGGGGGGGCCCCTTTCACTTTTTAAAATTGGGGCCCCAAGAGCTTCAAGTTATGCCTCTGCCACAAATGTAAATACTCCCCGGGTCTTTAGTAAACTTTTTGGGAACAAAAGCTTTTTGTCGATCCCACTCCAACACCACAAGGGCCCCCAATGGACCGAAAGGATGGGGGGGTATTTATGGGGAAAGTCCCCAGGATTTACTGTGTTCTTGTAAGGTAAAGGCACCTTTTTGATAAAACACCAGGGGAGATGCATTTGGGAGTGTAAAATTAAAACATTAACAGCTACATCTTAAGGGGGGGGAAGGGGAAAAACAGTTAGCTTTTTTGTTGTTCCTCTTCATGAGGCTCGGTAAGGTGTCTGACGATCACAGCTGCTGCTGACTTAAAAAGTTCAGAACTTGGAAACTTGAAACATTCTGTGAAATTTATGTTCAATTATTTGATATTCAGCTGCTGCTTCTTCTCCAAAGAACCGGGAGGAACAAATCCGACTTTCACTCAGATACTTTCTTTTTTTTTACTTTTCTTGGCCTCCTCCATTCTCCTTTACCTTCAAGACATAATAAAAGTTTCCAGGTTGGGTCCCCACAGTCACTAATTTTAATTTTAAGGGGAAGGGAGGGCCAGGGGGCAGCGAAAGGACCTGCGGTTTTTTTTTAGTTTTGTTTCTTTGCCTCGGGAATTTTGAAGGGTTTTTTGGGTTTTCCAAGGATTTCTATGAAAAGGCCAAAGAAACTAGGTTGGTTAAGCTTAGTTCAAACAGTATAGACTTTAAAAAAATTTAAAAAGGGTTTGCCCTCCCCCATGTTGCTTCTGTAACAGAATGCCCTGTGGTCCGTATGGCGGTCTGCGGTTGCACCCATTCCCCCTGTAACAGTAAATCCCATCTTTTCCCAAAGGGGCCCCAAACCCCTGGGAAATTTCCCCCGGGGGGACCCCACAAAATTTTGGGGCCCCAAAAGGTGGTATATGTATATATATTATTTTTAATATATATATTTATATAAATTTTATATATATATTTTTTAATATATATATATTTATATATATATAAAAAATATTATAAAATATATATTTATATAATAATTTTTAATATATTTTATATATACAAAATATATATTTATATTTTTTAAAATATATTTTATTTATATATTATTTATTATATTTTGTTTATATATATTTTATATATTTTTTATTTTTATATATATTTTATTATATTTTATATTTTATATATTTTATTTTTAAATTTTATTTTTTTAAATTATAATATGTATATAAAATTTTTTTTATATATTTATTTTTATATTTTTTTATTTTTATTTTTTTATATATATATTTAAATTTTTATTTATTTGCGCGGGACTTTGAGAGCAGGAATTTTTTTCTATAGTCCCAGAAGGCTACAGAGCTTCAAAGTAAACAAGTGTTGGCACCCTGTTTTGCGACCGGGGGGTGGGTCCCCCCATGCTCTCAAAATAAGACAAAAAAGCGGGGAGAGAAAAGGGTTTGAGGCAAGACAGTAATCAGGGGAAAACCCTGAGTCCCACTCAGGCAAATCCCCAGTTTTTCTTATTTCCCTCAACAAAGCAAAAAAAAAACCAAAGCAAGTTTTTGGGAAAAAAAAAAGTCTTCAAATTACTGTTCCCTACTTTTTAAAAATCTATTTTGTAGTTAGACAACCATTTCATGGTTCCGGATCTTCCCATTTAAGCTCATTTTACTTCCTTACCTGTTTATTGCAGGAACACTTTTTGCCACCTGCTAAATGTATTTTTATTGATGGTGACCCTTTAAAAATTTGGGTTTTCCTTTCCCTTTGGTGTTCTTTAAATCTCATCTCCTAAGACCCTGCACATGAAGTGACACAGTTATCTGTTTTTTCCTTTCACATTCTTTTAAATAAAGTGTTTCTGGTTTATGAAACCAAACACTGGAAATTCTAAGTTAAAGGAGAGTTGTCTCCCCTTCAGGGCCTCAAGAATCAGCTTCAGTGATGGGTGCCAAGAATCAACTTCACTGGTGGACCTAGGGAATCCACTCTACTGCTGGTGGTGGGCCCCAAAAATCAATTCCACTGGTGGGTCCCAAAAATCATCTCTACTGGTGGGCCCCAAGAATCAACTCCATGGTTTGGGCCCCCGAATGAAATCCCCTGGGAGAACCCAAGAATCAAATCTATGGTGGGGCCCCCCCCGAATTTAATTCCCCTGGTGGGCCCCCGAATCATTCCACTGCTGGCCCAAAAAATTTCTCCATGGTGGGCCCCAATAATCACCCCCCACTGGGGGGCCCCCAAAAATCAAAATCCAATGGTGGGCCCCCAAAAATTAAACTCCACTGGTGGGCCCCCAAAAATCACCTTTCCCCTGGTGGCCCCAAAAAATCAACTC
Organism: Phyllomedusa bahiana; assembly: GCA_025379985.1. Classification (NCBI taxonomy): domain Eukaryota; kingdom Metazoa; phylum Chordata; class Amphibia; order Anura; family Hylidae; genus Phyllomedusa; species Phyllomedusa bahiana. Next base: position 104,917 of record JAODAL010005685.1, on the reverse strand, counting down.
CACTGGTGGACCCCAAAAAATTTCCCCTCCCCTGGTGGGGCCCCCCCAAAAATCAAAATCTACTTGGGGGGCCCAAGAATCAGCTTCAATGTTGGGTGCCACGAAATTTTAAAATCCCCCGGTTGGGGCCCCCCTTACCAAAATTCATTGGTGGGGGTCAAAAATCAAATTTACTGATTTGGGCCCAAAAAAATCGATCCCCTGTTTGGGGACCAAGAAACAATTTCACTGGTGTCCCAAAAAAAAACTCCAAATTTTTGGCTCCAAAAAACCAACTTTGTGTTTTGGGGCCCGAAAATCAACTCTATTGGTGGGACCCCAAAACCCAAATTCACAGGTTTGGGGCCCCGGGTTTAACTTACTGGTGGAGCCCAAAAATCCTCCCCTGGTGGCCCAAAATTCAATCCACTGGTGGACCCCCAAAAATCAATTTCCCTGGTTGGGGGCCTAGGGGGTTCATCTCCACTGGTGGCCCCAAAAATCCCAAATCCATGGTGGGCCCCCAAAAAATCAATCCACTGGTGGCCCCCAAGGGAAAAAAACCATGGTGGGCCCCAAGAAAACAAATCCCCCTGGTGGCCCCAAGAATAAAATTTCCCCTGGTGGCCCCAAGAATCAATCCACTGGTGGCCCCCAAAAATTTAACTCAAAATGGTGGACCCCCAAAAATCATCTCACTGGTGGCCGCAAGAAACAAACTCTATGGTGGGGGTCCAAGAAACATCCCTTGCTGGGGGCCCCGGGAAACATCTCCGTGGTTGGAAACAGGGGGAAATGCAATAATTTTCATAAACAGCTGATTTTATTTTAAAATGTTTTTTTTTTTTTTGCAACCCGACGTTTCCTCCAAAGTGGATAGAAATTGAGGGGTTTGCATGCTTTTTGGAAAAAATTTTTTTGGGATTTACTTTTAACTCTGTCTAGGAAGGTGAGAGTTGTTTAATTTTAAATTTTTTTTTAGGATAACCTTAAAATTTGTAATCAAATGGTTGGTTTTGACTGTAGGAAACCCCCCAAAAATGAAAAGGAAAAACAGGTTATTTTTATTACTTTATCCTGGATAATTTGGTGTCCACCCGGGTGGGTTTTCTGTATCAATTTATACTTTTTTTTGATGTTCTTTTGTTTTTTTTTATTATATTTTCATTTAGAAAGGGGCACAAAAGGCAAATTTTCTGACAAATTTTCAGCGATGATTTGTAACAAATACACAAGTCTCAGATCCTGGAGGTGAAAGTGAATTCTCGGCCGTGTCGCTGTTAATTATGAGCCCTGGAACAATGTGACATTTCTCTATGAAAGATTATCATTTCACAGATGAAAACAGAAAAGTGTCCTGCTACAAATGGAGATACAATTATATCCTTCTTATCCCAGCAACAAGGCCAAGTGGAGAAAGTAACCCCTTTAGCCGTAATGACTTTAACCCCAACCAATGCCCGGTACATAGATTAATTTTGGGGGGTTTGGGTTTTAAAAAAGATTTTCTATCTATCTATTTTCTATTATTATTATCTATCTAGATGATAGATAGATAGAAGGGTAGATAAAATAGATAGATAGATAGATATATACAGGATGTTGTTCCTTAATGTAAGATGTGTGAATCTGAGGAATAGTCACCTAAGTACTGTATCAACATGGGCGGAAAGGACGCTCTGCCAGGAAGAAGCCAAAGGAAACATATAAAAGCCAGAGTAATGTTTGCAAATGCACAGGAACAAATACCTGCATTTCTGGAGACACGTCCTGTGGTCTGACCAAACTAACTTTGAACTTTTTGGCCATAATGACCAATCTTATGTTTGGAGGAAAAGGGAGAAGCTTGGAAGAACCACCATCCCAACTGTAAAACATGGGGGTGGCAGCATCATGTTGTGTGGTTGTTTTGCTAAAAGAGGGACTGGTGCACTTCACAACATAGATGGTATCCTGAGGAATGAAGATTATGTGGCAATACTGAAGCAACATCTCAAGACATCAGTCAGGAAGTTAAAGTTAAAGCTTGGGCGGAAATGGGTCTTCCAAATGGACAATGACCCGAATCTACTGCCAAACTGATTACAAAGTGGCTTAAGGAGAACCAAGTCAATGTTTTGGAGCGGCCATCACAAAGCCCTGATCTCAGTCCTATTGGAAATTGGAAATGCTGAAAAGGCCGGTGCGAGCAAGCCGACCTCAAAAGATGGCTCAGTTACACCAGTTCTGTCAGAAGGAAGGGGCCAAAAATCCTACCAACTAGGGATGAGCTATATTATTGACAAAAGTTGAAATTGGCATGGTTTTTAGGTTTATCGGAAATTTCCGATCACGCGATAATTTAGGTGACAATCTTACAGATATTCTATTACTATCGCGCCATTTTCAGCGTTTCCTGTCATTTTGGTATCCAGCCAATCAGCTCCAAGGATAGAGGGGGTGAGGAGGATGTACAACGTCCCCAAACTTTGCGGTGTATGGATTCATTGGCTGAAAAAAAAATATCATGTGACCTCGTTTTATCTATGCAACTGAATTTGCTGTTTGAGCTCATTCTCTGTCTATCACACTTCACAGCAGGACATGTCTGTCTGCGTTTTAACCAATAGCTGTTCTAACAGCTCTGATAGTCACTTCTATTACAAGAAACCATCCACTTACAGCTTAGAATAGAGTTAGATTAGGAAATTGCACTTCTTATTTAGTTAGAGAAAGTTTTAAGGATATCTACTGGTGTGTGCAGCTGCGGTGGGGGGTTGGGTGGCAGGAGGAGAGGCATTTGAATGGAAGATATTTTGTGTCTCAGTGTGTTCTGTGATCTTCAATTGAAAAAGCATTGTTTTTTACCACTTTTTTGGCCAGCAGACCTCTGATAGTAGTTGAAATTGTCCCTAATTTTTCAGTTCTATTGCAATCACTGCGTGTCAGTGTTCCAAAACCGGCATAACTTTCCCTTTAACTTTTTAATGTTTTATTGCAGTCCGTGCGCTGTTTGCCCAAAGGCTCTTTGTACGCATTTTGTGTTTTACATATTTGATAGTTTAAAAAACGCCTGTAGTCAGTGGTGCGAAGGCCGCCATATTAATCCATATAACATTTACAGACTCCTTTTTCTGGCACTGTTTAATCTCTGGGTCATGCAGGTTCGGGGCTCATGCTGCGTTCCAGGACAGGTATATAATGTCCCCGTTCAAAATAAAATGATGGTTCAAATCATACTGCCCTTTTGGCACTTTTTAATTTGTTTGGGTGATGCAGGTTTAAGGGTCACTGTGGTACAAGACAGGGATAGTAAATGGTCTGTGACTTTTTTTCTGTGGCTTTTATAACCTAAGTGTGTTTTTCTAAGATGTAGCACGTATCCATTTGACTGTTGTGGATGTTTTAATTCCCGCTTCTCCATCCTTTTTTGGGTGTAAGAAGAAGGTGTTTTCCTCTCCCATAGACTTTAATGGTCATCGGCGATAATCTATTATCGACTATCGGAAATCGTCTTGATAATTGCCGATATCGACTATCGACCCGATAACGATAGTTGACACAATCGCTCATCACTACTACCAACTATTGTGAGAAGCTCGTGGAAGGATCCAAAACGTTTGACCCAAGTCCTACAGTTTAAGGGCAAAGCTACCAAATACTAAGGAAATGGAGGAAACTTCTGACTTTACAGAAAGTAATAAAAATGCCTTAAAAATTCTCCCTCTCATTATTCTACATTTGGCAAATAGAAATAATTTTGGTTCCTAATTGACCTAAAACGGGGAAGGTTTATTCTGATTTCACGTCAGAGAGAGAGAAAAACACACCACCACAGAGAAAATATAATAATAAAGTTAACACAAAAAAATGTAGCTGTTTCATCCATGTTGCTATTGACCAAACCACAGAATTTACTGGGAAACCGAACATTCTAAGTAAGATGGAAAGTGACAAAAATGTAATTGCACCATTTTTGCAGCGTTTGATCTTCATGGAGTTCACTCTTCGGTATAAATCACCTGCTGTCTGTATTTTGCAGGTTGGTACGATTCCTTTGATAACAAATTTGTAGAGCTTTTGTTAGGTTTTAGTACTTTAAAAAAGATAAATCGATTCAAATTTTTGTTAGAAGTTTTTCATCTATTTTTATAACAATTTTTTTGGGGGACAAAAAACCCTACTGCTTTGGCACTGGGAATATTTTTTTCTTCGGTGGTGTTCAGTGTACGGGATAAATTATGTCATATTTTAATTGGTCTGACTTTTATAGATGCAGAGATAACAATTATGGGTAACTTTATTTCTGAAATGGCAAAATTTGTGGGATTTGGACCTTTTTTATTTTTTTATTTTTTATTTTTATTAAACTCTTTTATTTTTTTTTTAAGTTGCACTTGTAGTCCCCCTAGAGCAGGGGTGTCAAACTCAAACAAATATACCATGGGACATAATTAAACAAAGTCACAGGCCAGCCTGACAAAACCTTGTCTTCTTCCTCAAGTGTTCTTCTTCCACATCACCTGTTGTCGTTGTCCACTCTTAGGCCCAGAGGAACAGTCCGGTACCCGCCTTATTTGCCCAGGCCGGAGTCAGTTATCTCACTGGTTCCTGTGATCTTCACAGTTAATATCTGCTGCACAGCACTGTGGGAAACATGTATGAACGGGGCTGTACCAGATATATGGCATCTTTTCAGCCTGATATCAGACGCAGCCCCGTTCATACATGTTTAACCCGGCGTTTTTTTTTGTTGACACGTTCATTTTTTCCTCCTCGCCTTTCCAGACCCATAACTTTTTTTATTTTTCCACCTATATAGACACATGAGGGCTTTTATTTTGCAGGACAAGATGTACTTTCTAATGGTGTTATTCACTATACTATAGAATATACTGGGAAGCCGCAAAAAAATTCCAAGTGGGACAAATTGTGAAAAAAAAAAACGTATTTCCGCCATGTTTGCGGGGGTTTTGCTTTAACGGCGTTCAATCTTCGGTCAATACAATGTATTATCTGTATTCTACAGGTAGATACGCATCCAGCAATACTAAACATGTAGGGTTTCCGTTATGTTTTGGTACCGTAAAAAAATTCCAAACTTTTTCTATTTTTGAAATTTGCGCCATGGCGCCAGGTTGTGCGACCAATAACTTTTTTGCACTAACACCTACGGACGTCTGTGAGGCGGCATTTTTTGCGAGCTGAAGTGCACTTTTTATCACTAGCAGCTTGGAATGGATGCGACTTTTTTGATCACTTGTATTCCATTTTTTTAAGTGACATAAAATGATAAAAAAACGCAATTTTGGCGTTTGGAATTTTTTTTCATCTACGGTGTTCAGCACATAGGATAAATGATGTTATATTTTTATAGATTGGACGTTTTCGGACGCGGCGACACCAAATATGTGTAACTTTTTATTATTTTATTGTTTTATTTGTAAAATGGGGAAAGAGGGGTGATTTGAACTTTTAATACTTTTTTTTTTTTTTGTACTGTAAAACTTTTTTTTTTATTTATTTTTTTACTTTAACATTGAGGCCACCTATGGTACTTGACCATTAGGTGACGAAATTGTCAGTACAGTCTAATGCATTGCCTATGCAATGCATTAGACTGTACCAAGATGGCGGTTTCCTCACTTCCTGTCTGCGGACGGAAGTGGGGCAAACCAGGACATGGAAGTGACAGGAGCCTTCCCAAGGCTCCCCACTTCCATGTCCGGTGGTCGGATCGTTGCAGCTATGCTGCGACGGTGCCGATCACCCTCGAGATTGGTGCGGGGCACCGATCGTCATTCATTCTTTGCCGCGGTGTCTGATGGGTTAAACAGTGCGGGCGACGCTGCCCGTTCGCGCTGTAATGGCCGGGTGTTAGCGCCGATTAGCAGAGCGATCCCCCTGTAAAGCCTGTTAGCGGCCATGGGACATACTCATACGCCCAGGGTCGTTAAGGGGTTAAATCTCTCACACGCCGTACTCGAGTGTACTACATAGCACCCGCGGCACTTTGTAATGCACCGAAGGGAGGGGGAAGGCGTGTGGGAGGTGGGGCGCACTAGAACCCTATGAAGCTACAGATTTATAGCTTCGTTATGGCAATTCTAGGCTCATTAGTGCTGGAACAGGTAGAGCACTTTCAAAGTGGTTTACCTGAGCCAGAAATGTTGCCCGAGCGCTAGAATGCACCTAATTTATGACCCGTAGTAGAGCGGGTTCATAAATCAGGCGCATTCTATATCATTATTATGCACATGAAATTTGGCGTTCACACACCAAATTTCATCTACGTCACCCTATGTCTCTGTTTGGCGTACCCTGCTGCCTGCAGAGATGCTGGGGTTGATAAGGAGCTAGAATGATTACGTATTGGGGCTCCAGCTCCTCGTATCCTCCTGTGAACTCCTCTTATCAGTCATCCCACTGCTGTGCCTTACCAGTTGTTCTGTCGCACTGTGCGACATCTCCATTTGGAGTACCCAGCTGCCTGCAGAGATGCTGGGGCTGAGAAGGAGCTGAAAGGGTTAAGTGTTTCTACCTGTGATCTCCTCTTATGTTCTCAGTCATCCCGTTGCACGGCGTCTCTGTTGGGAGTACCCTACTGCAAATACAGATGCTGGGGCTGAGAAAGAGCTGGAAGGATTAAGTGTTTAGGCTCCAGATCCTTGTTTCTCCCTCTGAGCTCCTCTAACCTTATCATTTGTTCTACTGTCTGAGTTTTTTCTCCTGCCACGTCGTCTCTTCTCTGCTCTGTGCAGGGGGGGAGAAGCATGAGAGCAGTGTAATGACAGCTTGTGGCTTCCTCCTCTTCTGCTGGCCTAGCTGTTACTTGCGGGCCAAATACAATTACACTGCAGGCCAGATATGGCCCACAGGACTGAGTATGACACCTATGCCCCAGAGTATTTCACAATTAGGGGGCACAATTGCTTGTACATCATTTTGAGTTATATACATAATGCAGAAATTTTACAAAAATGGCCCTCTTACTATAGCCTATGGCAGGAAATAATAGGAGCACTTACATGGCAGCTACAAAAGCCTTTATTAGGATGTCATGGAAACTGCTCAGCACCCCAGAATCTTGCTGTTGTTTGGCCGATTGGTGAAAGAAACGGTAGGCAGCACCATTCTTCATCCATTTAGATGCTATGTACGTGATCACCAAAACACCCAAAGAGTTAACGGAGTTTTCTCACCATGCAGTTTCACAATCACAGCCAGCTTTTCTTGTCTCATCAGGCTGTGGGTGGTTCTAATGAAGTAATTAGCAGTTTTACCTCCTCTGTAACTAGACATTACAGAGACAAATTACAGGAGATTTAATTTTCAGTAAAAAAAAATCTACAATCGAATAAGAATTGCTTATCTGTACACAAAAGCTAATCTTGTTAGAGCTAATTGGTCTACTCTGAGTGAGCTCCTACCATGGTGACTTTCCTCCCTGCTCTCTGCTCAAATCTGACAGGTAACCATAAAAATCTGTGTGCACTCATAGTAGATAAGATCTCATAGCAGGTAAAATCTCTGCTCAAAAGGACAGGAGGCAACCACAGAAACCTGTGTGCAGTCAGAGCAGATAAAATCTCCTAGCAGGTAAAATCAAAAGAGCAATGTATTTGGATAAAGTCCAAAGACCATTCCTCCCTTCTCTCTGCTCAAATCTGACCGGTAACCATAGAAATCTGTGCGCACTCAGAGTAAATAAGATCTCCTATCAGGTAAAATCTCTGCTCAAAAGGACGGTTAACCCTAGAAACCTGTGTGCAGTCAGAGCAGATAAAATCAATAGAGCAATGTATTTGGAAAAAGTCTTCAATTATTTGCCCATAGATGTTCAAAGCTTATCTTTGCAGAGACAAAAATCTCTTTAAACAGCCAGGATCAGAGCATCTCCAATCCCGAATGACAGTGGCGGACAGTGGGGGACTGGGGTCCCTGGCGCCCACAGGTGGAGCTGATTCTAGGGGCCACCAGTTGAGTTGTTTCTGGGTCCACCAATGGAGTTTACTCTAGGGGCCCACCAGTTCAGCTGTTTCTGGGCCCACAGTTGGAGTTGACTCTAGGGACCCACCAGTTGAGCTGTTTCTGGGCCACTGGTGGAGTTTTCTAGGGGCCCACCAGTTGAGCTGTTTCTGGGCCACTGGTGGAGTTGATTCTAGGGGTCCACCAGTTGAGCTGTTTCTGGGCCACCAGTGGAGTTGATTCTAGGGGTCCAGCAGGAGCTCTTTCTGGGCCACTGGTGGAGTTGATTCCATGGGCCCGCCAGTTGAGCTGTTTCTGAGCCCACTGGTGGAGCTGATTATAGGGGCCCACCAGTTGAGCTGTTTCTGTGCCCACCGGTGGAGCTGTTTCCAGATTCCTACCCTACAGCTACTGTAAATGCCTCTTTGACTCTGCCTCTTACTTTTTGCCTTTCTTTATCTGCCTTTCTGCCTCTCCTGAGGATGAATATGCAGTTAAAAATCAGCTCCAGGTCTGCCATGCTCAGGGGCCCACCGGGGGTTTGCCCTGTTCTCCTGTGGGCCAGTCCGAGTCTGGTGGCGGATATCAGCTGAAATGAACAGCCGGTATCCAACTGAGCTCGCTCCATAGTTTCTTTTCGAAATGATGACGTACGTTTACGTCAAATGTTGCTGAGAGGTTAAACCTGCCTCAACGATAACATAACGCTAAATTATCACATAAACCTAGCAGTAATAAAACCTCCAAAAACTGCAGGAATAAAATGAGACAATTGAGCTCTAAAAACGAGGCGTTTGCAGCACTCGGTCTATGATGAAGATCCTATGCAAATGACATTGCGACGACTGTCAGGGATGAGTGGCTGCGACAATGTACATTCTGCAATCTTCGTTGCCGTAGTCATGAAAAAAAGATTAGGTAACCAATGGCAGATAACAAATATATGTTAATTTCCTTTGCCATTTCCTTTGGTCATATGATGCATGTCATCTTTAAGTAGGTCTAGCACACGATTGGTCGGAGCGGGGGGAACGTTAATGTGCCATTAATGGCGTCTATTATTTCATTTGAATATTCTTTTTTTTTTTTTTTCCTGTTGAATGAATCATTCCGCAGAATGGTAAGAAAACTATTTCAGTACATCACTGCCATTTCTACATTAGTGCCGCCACCACGAGCATTTACGCCAAATTGGTAGCGGAGGGAAAGGTATTACTTTTGGCTCTTGAAGTGCGAATAAAAATCTCGTAAAGTCAGCTGAGTGTGCAGAATATTTTACAATATCACTGTCTCGGAATTTTAAAGACCGTGGCCCCTCTGTGTTTTGATTATCTGGAGGAACGGGGAACTATTTTAATTTACATAATGGTTGAAATAAAACAGTAGTTATGCTTTCCACCTATGGCGCACTTAAGCTCTTCAATCATAATGCGCCGTCTTGTCTACCCGTAGACGCACAGCAGGTGAGGCACATTATGTGCTACACATGTTCTCAATGATAAAAGGGACATATTATAGTCCTGGGAAAAATGGGAGACATCTGGAAAGTTGTAAAGAGTTACAAGAAGAAAGCGAGGAAAAAAGCAAGAGAAACATAAGAAGCGGAAGAAAGAGGATTGTGGTGCGAAAAACTGAGGATTGCGTCCTGCGTAGCAGAGTCGTCCACAGTCGCTCACCGCCTGGGACTGCGCGCTTGTCATCTGGTTGGAACAGCGTTGGGTTTGATATTTCGTTTAACTCTTTCGAGCTTAGGGTAATGGTTGGAGTTATGGTTGATTTTTTTTTGACAATTTTTGGTTTGGATTTGGTTAGTCAAATTTAAAGAGGTTATCTCACTACATTAATTCATCTTACCTCAGTCCTGTTTTCTTGGTCGCATTTTGAATTCAGGGGCATGTTTACTGGCTTCCACTATGCTGCAGTAGAAGCCCGGTCTGTAGCTATAGCAACCAATGCTGGCAGCCTATCAGGAGAGATCAAACAGGTCTGTAGCTATAGCAACCAGTGCTGGCAGCCTACCATGAGAGATGAAACAGGTCTGTAGCTATAGCAACCAGTGATGGCAGCCTATCAAGAGAGATCAAACAGGTCTGTAGCTATAGCAACCAGTGATGGCAGCCTACCATAAGAGATGAAACACGTCTGTAGCTATAGCAACCTAGGATGGAAAGCCTATCAGGGGATATCAGGATAGGTCCTGTAATCTATAGACTTCTAAGATCAACATAAATATACAGGAGAGATAAAACAGGTCTGTAGATAGAAACCAGTGATGGAACCTACCATAAGAGATGAAACCTCTGAAGCTTAGCCCCCTAGGGTGATGCAGCCCTACAAGAGGGGATATCTAGGAATGGGTTTTAGGACACTTTATGGACACATATTATAAGTGACTTCTTTCTGCAAGATCTTTAACATAAAAATCAGCAATCCTTGTAGTGAGAAAACCCCTTTAACCCTAATCCAAACCAAATTTTCCCGCGGCCGTATGCATTGCAAAAAAAAAAGACAAATACCGGTCGGATAAACCGACCTGTTTTTGTCCTGTGCCATGTAAACGGGCATTAAGGGTGCGTTTACACGGCAAAGGACAAAAACAGCTTGGGGTCTGCTATAGGCCCCCAAATATAACAGAACCCATGGAATATGTAGTCCTAGGCAAATAGATGAGGCAGCTAATCAGAGTGAGGTTTTTATTATGGGCGACTTCAACTACCCAGACATAAATTGGAAAAATGAAACCTGTGGCTCTCATAAAGGAAACAGGTTTTTGTCAATAACTAAAGATAATCACATTTTCAAACTGGTGCAGGAGCCGACTAGAGGAAAGGCCCTTCTGGACTTCATATTGACTAACAGACCTGCCAGAGAAACAAAGGTTTGGGTTGGGGGGCACTTGGGAAATAGTGAAAACAATATAATAGATTTCCATTTATCCTTCAATATAGTATTTTGTTGAGGAGCCACAAAAACACTGAATTTCAGGAAGGTTAATTTTAATCTGTTTAGAGAGGCCCTAAACCACATTGACTGGGACATGGTGTTTAAAAATAACAGAACATAATAAAGGGGAAATTTATTTTAAAAAAAACATCTTTGGCACCCCTGTGAGGGGGTTTACAGAGTTTAAAGGGAAATAAAATAATGAAAAACGGGAAAAAACCAAAATTGGGGTCAATAGGGGAAGGGGGAGGCAATGGGACAATAAATGAAAGTTTTTCCCAGGGCTAAAAAGGAGGGCATAAAAAAAAAAGCAAAATAAAAAATAAAAATATGTAGAATAAAGAAAAAAGACACCCAAAAATAAAACAAAAGGGAGCAAAAGAAAAGGGGAAAAAAACTAACAAAAATATGTTTAACTATATAAATAGAAAAAAGGTTAAAAAAAAAAATTGGGGCCCTTTGGAATTAGTGGGGGGAGGTTTTTGTAAAACATGAAAAAAAAAAAACAAATTAAACAAAATTTTCCCCAACCATTTTTTCCAAGGACAATGCCCTTTCCCTTTTGACGAGAGGGGATGAGGAAACCCCAAACTTAAATGTTTCTTTTTTAAATTTCCAGGAAGAATGCAAATCCCCCTTTAAAAAGATCAAAATAGCCCAAAAAAATTTCACAATCCTGGGGTTTCCCCCCTGCATGCCCAAAGAGGTTAAGTAAAAAAATGGGGCCCTTTTATTAAAAATTTTTTATGGACTTTAAAAACGGTGTATGCCCCAAAGGGTTTGGCGTAGAAATTGGGGGGTGCCAATTTTCAAAAAGGGGGGGTAAAAAAGTGACCCAGGAAACTAAAAGGCCGGAAATTTTAAACCCTTTTTGGGGGGGTAAAAAGTTTGGGGGGTTTTTTTTAGAGATGCTATCCCTGGATTATCCACTGAAAAAAAATTGTATAACCCCTTTTTCCAGCATGGGTTTAGGGAAGGATGGGTCCTGTCAAACTATTGTCATGGGTTCTAAGGGGGTCAGTTTTTTAAACTGGGGGGGGAACAGGATGTCTTTATATTTGGAAATTTTTTCTAAAGTTTTTGATGGGGGTGCCACAAAAAAGGGTTTGGTAAGTAAAATAAAGAATGTTTGGGGGAGGGGGAAAATGTGGGGGCAAGGGGGTAAGCAAGGGCTCAGAGATAAAAAACAAAGGGTGGTGTTTAAAATGGTACTTACTCAATGGATCCCGTTACAGGGGGGCCCACGGGGGTCAGTTTTTGGAGGGCCAGGGTTCCCCAGGGGGTTTCCCACAGAGACAGAAAGGGAGGGGCCTTGTTCCCTTGGGGGGACCACGGGGGACAGTAGGGGGGGGTTTCATTTGTTTTATGGGGGCCCACAGGGGAATATTAAAGGGTCCCTGTTATTAGGGGGGGGACCCCCGGGGGTAAATTTTTGGGGGGGCCCTTTTAAAGGGGGGACCACGGGGGTCAGATTGGGCCCTATCCCTAAACCCCCTTCCGACTTTGGACGTTTTTTTACGCCCAAACGGGGGAAAGTGATTTTCCCGCAAATGGCGTATGCATAGTTTTTGGCGACCCGGGGCGGGTTGGGCAGGAAAAGCCGCGCGGGGGGAATTTTCCGACATGGGCCCAGAAAAAAATTTACTGGGGTTGTGATGTTTCTGTTAAAAGGGAAAAAAGTAAAAAAAAAATTGAAAAAAAGTAAAAAAATAAAAAGTAAAAAAAAAGAAAAAAAACACAAAAAAAAAAAATAAAATAAAAACACTACCCCCCCCCTTTTTCCCCCTTTACAAAGGGAAAAGCCCCCCAAAAAAAGATAAAACAAAATAAAGAAACCCATATTTGGTTTTTGACGGGGTTGTAACGCCCACCCTTTTAAATCTGCATTTTAAAATTAAACCCGCATGGTGAACCCATAAAAAATAAAAAAAAAAAACAGTCACGAATTGCTTTTTTGTTCATCCCGGGGCACAAAAAATTTGGAAAAAAAAAGGGTCAAAAACTCAAATAAACTCCAACTTGCCCCCAATTTAAAAATTCCCTTTCACCCCGAAAAAAAAATTGTCATTCACACCTCTGTTTTCAAAAAATAAAAAATTTAAAGGGGGCTTCAAGGGGCCCAGCGATGCAAAAATATTGTTTTACAAAAATTTAAAAAAATTTTTTTTTTTTAAAAAGTCTTAAAAAATAAAAAAAATAATAAATTGGGTATCCCCGGTAATTTTTTTTGCCCCACGGGAGAAAATCAAACCTTGTCAGGGTTACTGCACGATGAGCCCTTTTAAAAAATAAAAAAAAACCCTTTTACTAGGATTTGCAGTTTTTTTCTTCCCCTTTCCTTAAAAAAAAAAGGGATTTAAAACTGAAAAAAAATTTTTTGCCCCCCCCAAAAAATGTTACCAATAAAACATAAACCTCATCCCCAAAAAAAACCCCCAAACACAGCCCCGTACACTGAAAAATTAAATAAGTTTTTTGGTTCCGACTAGGGCGATGCAAAAAACGTGTTTTCCTTTTTGAAAAAAAGGGTTTTTTTATTGTGAAAAAAGCAGAAAAACCCTATAAAAAAAAATAAAAATTTGGGGATTTTCTTGAAAACCCTTTATCGACCTGTGAGTAAAATTTTAAACATTTTTTTAAAACCGCATGGGGCCCGCTGTAAAAAAAAAAAATAAAAAACACTCCCAAAGGAATGCTGTATTTTGCTCAAAATGCCTCACAAAAACCTTAATAAAAAGTGATCAAAGCGCAATGCACCCCATAATGGTATATTAAAAAAGTCACTCATCCGCAAAAAACAAGCCCATACAGCTCCGTAGACAAAAAATAAAAAAGTTATGGCTGTCAAAATAGGACAACATAAAAACGCAATTTCTTATAGATCTAATTCTATTGTGTAAAATTAATAAAACATAAAAAAATTATAAAATTTATACCTTTGCAATTTACGACCCCCATAGAAGAGTACTTCATTTACCCCGTACGGCGAACACTGTAAAAATGAAGCCTAAACAACAAGGTTCGGAACTGCGGTTTTTTTCCCCCATTTTCATAGCACAATACTAAAGATATATAGCACACTGTACAAAAAAAAAATGCACAGTATACCCCTAGATCAGATCTGTGAGGGGTGTTGAATCCAAAATGGGGTGACTTCTGGAAGATTTCACCTGTTCTGTTACTTTGGGGGCTTTGCAAATGCGACATAACCCACCGAAATTGATTTCCCAAAAGCAAAATAGCGCTCCCTCCCTTATACGCCCTGCCATGCGCCTAAACAGCAGTTTACACCCACATGTAAGGTATTGCCTAACTTGGAGGAAATTGCTTAATAAAATTTGGGATGCTTTTTTACAGGGTTCCTTGTAAAAATTCAACATTTTCAGCTACAATTGCAGATTGTTGGAAAAAAAATGTTTTTCATTTTCCCAGCCTAACGCTAAAAATTTTAGTGAAACACCTGTGGGGGTTTAATATACTCACTTCACCCCTGGATATATTCCATAAGGGGTGTAGTTCCCAATATGGGGTCTTTTTAGGGGTATTTTTTAAGTTTTAGCTCCTTAGGGTGTCCACAAACCTGAAATGGTGCCTAAATAAAATTGTAAAGAAAATGAGACCCCAGAGTCCGGTAGGTGCTCCCCCTACTCTGGGGCTTGTGGTTGAGCCAAATAGTGCACTAGGGCCACATTTTGGATATCTCTGAAAAAGCAGAATATGGGGGGGAAACAATATTTTAAATTGCATTTACCTGATCAAATTCTAAGTTCTTGTGAATAATGGCTGAAAATTGAAAATCTGCAAAAAAAAAAGTGAAATTTTAATTTCACCTCCACTTTGCTTTAATTCCTGTGAAACACCTAATGCGCTAATAAACTTCCCAAATGCTGTTTTGAATACTTTAAGGGGGTGTAGTTTTTTAGATGAAGTCATTTTTTGGGGGTATCTAACATACAGGCCAATCAAAATCACGTTAGAACTGGACTGTTCCCTAAAAAAAATGTATATTGCAAATTTTCTTAAAAATGTGAGAATTACTACTAAATTTCTAAGCCCCCTAATGACGTAAATAAAAAAAAAGACATTTAAAAAAAAGATGCCAACCTACAGCAGACATATGTTAGATGCTAGTTATAAGCTATTTTGAGTGGAATAACTATCTGTCTTACACGCAGAAATTTTTGAAGTTTGAAAATGGTAAATTTTTCTAATTTTTCACGATACCTTGATATTTTCACAAATAAACAAGGACTTTTTAAATCAAAATTTCTTACTATCTTAAAGCACAATGTGTCACAAGAAAACAATCTCTGAATCACACGGATAGGTTAAAGTGTCAAAAAGTTATTCTCACATAAAGTGATACATGGCAGATCTTTGCATTGATACTAAGCTCTGTAAAGTAATCAACACAATAGATGATCAATTGTTATTGCAAAGGGATCTGTATAAGTTGGAGGCCAGGGCAGGGAAATGGCAGATGAGGTTTATCACAGATCAATGCAAGGTTCTGCACATGGGGAGGAAAAATCCATTAAATGACTACATGTTAAATGGAAAAACGCTGGGAAAAAGTGACTGGAGAAGCTTGGCAATCCTGGTGGACAGTAAACTTAATTGTAGCAGCCAGTGTCAATCAGCAGCTGCCAAGGCAAATCATGGGGTGTATTAAACGGGGCAGAGATGCACACGATGAGAACATCTCCCATTATACAAGTCACTGGTTAGACCACACATGGAATATTGGGGACAGTTTTTGGCACCAATGCACAGGAAAGACATTGTAAGTTAAACAGGTACAAAGGAAAAAAAATAAAAAAAGGACGGGGTGGACTCAATACCAGAAAGTGGCAAGTTTAGGGATTTTTAGTTTAGAGAAAAGACGGCTTCGGGGGGAATAAAATAAAATAAATATATCGGGATCAATATGGAGTTTCCCAGGATCTATTTATCCCGGGACTGTACCAGAACGGGGGGGGCCCCTCTGACCTAGGGGAAAAAAGGTTTCTACAAAAAATAAAAAGGGGGAAATTTTTTACTGTAAGAGCAGGGGAGACTAAGGAACCTTTATGGTAAAATTTCATAACAGAGTTAAAAATGGTCGGGGATACATTTTTAGATGTAACAATTGGGAAGGGGCGAATCGATTCTAACGAAGGGGAAATTTTGAAAAAATTTTCAGGAAAACTTGGGTTTGGGAACGAAGTCGAATTTTGGGTCCCTTGGGGTTGGGGGAAGAAATTGTGTTTTGATTTTTTAAAAAGGGTGCGACCCCCATGGGTTACAGGGGGCAAAGACTCTGGAGGGAAGGGCATACCCTGCATGACTGGCAAGATGAAGAAATCAGAGCCCGGTGGGTTCGTGACGTCACCACACTTATAAGCCCGGGGCACCTGGGATCATACCGTTCATGTACTGATCGGGGAAAGGGCTGCCGCGGCTGCTTATGATAGCTATACTAAAAATCTTTTTTATACAGCGATTTTTTGGGGGGGTCTCCTTGTCCAGAGACTGCTTCTTTACGTTCTATTTTTTGATTTTGTGGGGGATTGATCTGAAGTCCATTGCGTTTATGCAGCTGCAATACATTTTAATGCTTTGCTACAGCCATTTAAAAATCCAAGGGGGGTCAAGCCTTTCCGTTGTATTCATTTTAAAAAAACAAAATTTTTTTAAACAAATACCAGTTAATTTTTGGGGCTTATTTTTTTTGCGCAATTTATATCCAAGGGGTACTTTTAAAAGTCTTTTTGCTATTGTAGTCGTAAAAGACAGGGTTTTTTTTTTTAAAAGCCCCAAAAAATAATTTTTCCTGTGCATAAATTTATATCCGAAAGGGTTAATTAAGTGTTTTTCTGCGTTGGTCGTAAAATACATTTGTTTTAACACGTACAAAGCTGTAATTTTTTTGGGAGTCATTTCTTTTGGGAATTAGATCCAAAGGGTTTAAATTAAGCGTTTTTCTCTGTTTTCTAGTAAAAAAATGTTCTTTTTTCCCCAAAGAAGAAATTTTGCCTGTAATAATTTATATCCGAAAGGGTTAATAAACCTTTTTTGTTTTATATTTAGCAAAAAACACAGTGTTTTTAAACGGACCTACAAGTAAACTTTTTCCTGGCCTTTGTGGGGCGCAATTTTATCCAAGGGTTACCCCAACTTGTTTTGGGTTATTTGGAGTCAAAAACGGGGGGTATTTTATCATATAAAAATCTTCATCAAACGGTCTGTACATTTTTTGAACAAAACAGTATTCAGACAGAGAGGGGGAGGCTCTTTTACCGCGGGTGGAGTGGCACAAACTTTCCCTGGAACGGGCCCCCGGGTCGCAGCACAAAAGGGGGCCCGTCGCACGGGGTTCACTGGGTTGAGGGCACAACTCCCCGCTGTCATCTAGGGCCGTGGGGCGGGACCAGAAAACCCAAGGGTTTCTGTTGGGTTGATGGGTAAACCATTTCCTCCCAGATGCATCCTGACCCCCACCCAAGGTGGGGTGGGAATTCAGACAAAAACCCTTTTTTTTGGGTAGGGCCCCGGGGAGTGGGTCGGCGGCCCTGCCCTGTCCCCAACCCCGGGCCTTTCTTTTCCCCACCCGTTTCCCAACCCAGAGACCCTACTTGTGGTCTGGGCCAGCACCACTATATAGCGAGGATGAACAATTTGAGGAGGGCGGGTCACCCAGCTATTTGGGGCAGGGAAAAAAAAGGGGGCCAATACCCCCCTGCTTCTTGCATAGGTGGAAAAGTATAGATTTTTAAAAGTGGCAGGGAAAGGGTCATGTTGGGAGGGGTCACCTTTCTGCATACCAAGACCATTGAGGAGGAAGCAGGAAGATAAAAACCAATAACGATGATGATGTTGCCGACCCACTTTGGGGGGGGGGGTTAAAGGGAAGGGCTTCATCATCGTAGGAGAAGAGGGGCGTCACTTGCGCATCAGGCAGCGGCGCAGCCGGGTTAAGGGGTTTGGGTGTGGCCGGTTAAAGTCAGCAGGTAGCAGCAGTTTGAGGTCGGGAGCCAACGGCCAGGGGGAAAAAAACCCCCCTTCGCGGGTCCAAAAGAAAGTAGGGGACACAGGGGCCCGGCGTTTGCGGGGGCGGCGGGGTATCACTCATTTGCAAGCGTTAGGGGGAAAAAAATCAGAAACTCGGCGATGTGACTGTTCTTTGCTGACATAGAGGGGGCCGGGTTTTATGGGTGAAAATGTAGAATTTTGTGGGGCGGGAAAATTTGAAGGTGGCCAGGGAGTAAGGGGTTGGCCCCCAACCCCCCTGGGGCAACACTTTAGGGGTTCCCCAAACCCGGGTGGCCGGGGAAAAACGTGGTCAGATGGTTTTGGTCCATCCGGGGCCCCCGCAGCAACAGCACACCCAAGCGCCCAGTGGCACGCATGCCTTTGCACCCAGTCAAGGCTCCCCCAACCTCTGAAAAAGGGGAGCTGTTTTCTTTTTTGGGCCATCATTCCTGTGTGGCCCGCAATTTCCCGAGTTTGCAGTGGAGAAGCTGCCTCCCCGGGCCATATGTGGCATCAGAGCGGTTTCCCATTTGCGGGGGGGGCCTCATTCCCCCAAGGGGGAACCCCGCTTGCCCCAGGGGAAATGTGGAACGAATGACCTTTGTCAAGATAAATCAGGGTTGATCCCCCAGGATTTCCCACCCCCAAAATCCCTTAGGCCAGATTACATCACCCCCACGCGTTTCCCAAAACTTTGAAAAAAATGATTTTGGGGTTTAAAATTTTTAAAACGACTTTGGCATAATAGGGTTGAGGCCCCCCCTGCGGGTTCCCAATCACAAAACTTTAAAATTTTCCCCATCTGACTTCAAAAAAGGGTACTTTACCCAAAATTTCCTTTAATTTTTAAAAATTTTTTTTTAAAAAAAAAAATTCCATTATAAACAATGTTAAAAGACAATAAAATTTGGGAATCATTTAAAAACATATATTGGAACCTGCAATCCGAGTTGATTTCCGAGAGTCCAAATTTTAAAAGACGGGGAAACGCCAACATCTGTGTACATTTTCCCTCCTTAGACCCTGAACGGGCTTTACAGGGGGCTGCCGAGTCTCAACGTGTCTCTGACACAAACACGCAATTTTCGGGGACACGCCCCTTTTTTCAAGCGTGAGGTAATCCCCAATGAATTTCTTAAAATTTTCTGGGTTTCAAATTACATTACAGATTAAAAACATGCAACCAAAAACAATACACATATCATACTTAAAAAAAACTACTATACTTGGGAAACAAAAATTATGGGGACGACTAGGGGTAAAATTATAACAAAAAAAAATTTTTACTAACTTTAAATTTTCTTGCTTTAAAACCAAATACTTTTTACAGTAATTAAGCCAGGTAAGCTTTCAATCGGTTAGCCAATTTACACAAAAATTTTCAAACCTAGCAAAAAGCAGACCGTATCTGATGGCCTAACATGGGGTGCATAATGTTAGGGGCCCCCAATGATGTCAAAATGGCAATTTTGACTTTTAAAAAAGGGATGGATAAGCATGGATATGTGCCCCTCTTTTGTGTGTCAAGAAATGTTTGACGCAATTTCTTCCTATCCAAATCAGAGTGGGTAATATAATTCCCAATTGTCTTACCCCGCTGATAGATGAATTTGGGGTATTCCCGAAAAAAGATGACCAAAAATTAAAGGGCACTTTGGGACAATTTTGACAATATTTGCGTATAGTTTTAGAAATGCCTGGGGGTGGGCAATCATAGGCAAGGGAAAAACCCCAAACTAAGATCCTCCTCCCCGTCCTCTTATTCCAAAATTCACTTTTCATAAATTTTTTCCAAAATTCATCTCCGATCCTAAGAACTTGGGCCCCATGTAAACCCTTCGCTTAAAAAATTTTTTTCCCAAATTTATGCCCTTAAATTTCCCCTTTGGGTTTTTTACATCCCATGGGGCAAAATTTCTTTAAGTGCATAAATATCTTTTGGAATAGCATTCCGAATTTCGGGGGCATGTTGGCTTGAATTATGCAATAAGTTATTGCGATCCATTTCCTTATGATAAAGAGTGGTATGCAATTGTGCGTTTTCAACAGTAACTAATACATCCAAGAAGCTCACGCTATGTGGATCCTTAGTGATAGAAAATTCAATGAATGGATGGACAGATTTGAGAAACTTCACAAACTCTTCCAATTGATTCTGAGTATCTCTCCATAAGTCGAATACGTCGTCCACATAACGGAGCCAAAGTTTAATTATGGCCCACTCACTGTGGAGACGTCCCCAGTCTCAAATGATTCCAAAAAATATTGGCCAAACGGGGCACCGGAGACCCCATTGCAACTCCTTGACGTTGCCAATAAAATTTTGCCCCGAATCTAAAGTGTTATTGGAAGAAAAACCTCCAACAACTGCAGCAAAACCCCAATCACCTATTTAAAAGCTTGTTTTTCTGAATCGCTTCTTTAATGGCCTGCACCCCTTCTTCATGGGAGATATTCGTATACAAGCTCTTAACGTCTAAGGTACATAGAAATGTGACGTCATGGATATCGACTCTCTCAAGTGGAGTGAGAAAATCATTGAAATTTTTTAAAACAGCATTTAACTCTTTAAAATTTTTGCAGAAACTGTAACATATACGCAATGGGTTGAAATACTGACCAATTCCCGAGACAATCGGTTTTCCGGGGGGACACCCAAAGATTTGTGAATCTTGGGCACCAGTTAACAAAGTACTCTAGGATGTTCAACTCTTGCATATTTCCTAATTTATTAAATGGGGCCCCTCAATCTCTCCCCTCCGCTATTATGCTATCAATCTGATTTTTAATCTGAATGGTAGGATCTCTCTGAATATTTTCATAGACTGTAGAGTCGCCAAACTGTCTGGACGCTTCTCCCATGTATTTGGTCCATTATTACGGTACTACCACCCTTATCCGCTTTTTTCACAATTAAACTCTCATCTTTCTTAACTCTAAGTCCCTCTCTTTCTTTTTTCGTTAGTTAGACCTTGTCTATTTTCCATGACGCCACTTCCTCCCCACCTCATTAGGACAAGTTATTGAAATTTTTTTAGTGCTGCATAGACACTTCTGGATAAATCTACTCTTTTTTATACTTCCCCAAAATATTTTTTTTTTCTCTGGGCATTCCCAAATTGCATCCTAAATCTAATTTTCTACAAAACCTATACAAATTGCTCAAAACTAAACGGGGAAAAGATGAGGGGGACGAAATTCAAACCTTTATTTATAACATCACATTGTGCTCTTGTTGGTTTAGATGAAATTAACCACTAAGTTTTTAAAATTTCTTTTTTGCATTTCTCTTGGGCTTGTTCTTTTTTTGCTGCCGCAATGTCTGACTGATCCCACTGGTTTTTTTGGGTCTGGGGCCTCTTGTAAAAAACGCTGTCACCTTGGTTTTCTTTATTTGATCGCAGAAAAATTTGTTTGGGCCCACTTGTGTCAGCCCCTGAGATGACCTTCAAAAACCCGGTCTATTCACAAAATGGGGTTTACGGTAAATCTTCTTCTTTAGACCAAATGTATACACTCATTTTGGGGCATTTCCCTTGTGTCACGTTCAAATTTCTTGATTTTAGAGACAAATTTGTTCTTTTATTTTGGGGTAATATCCTTTTAATTTTGGGTTTTTTGTACTTCATCATACATTTCTTTTTTGCTCTCTCAACTCCCCCCCATTTTAAAAATACACTCTTTTGGGAAACCAAAGGTATGTGAAAAGGGGGAAAACCCCTTAAATCAAGAGAGTACATTACTAAAGGGAAATTTGGTAATTTTACAAAGTGACCCAAATATGGTCATCTATTTTGGGGAAAGCCCCAAATTCATTAAGGGGTAAGACATTGGAATTATATTTCCCCTTGATTTGGATAGGAAGAAATCGCGTCAAACATTTCTTGACACACAAAAGAGGGGCACATATCCATGCCTTCTTCAAAATTGCCCGTATCATTAAAGGGCAACATTATGCCCCCATGTTTGGCCATCGATACCCGGTGCAAGGTTTCTTTACCTGTACTACGAAAAAAGTTATCTATCTCCTTAAGTGCCCTTTTGGCAAATGCTATGTGGGCCAGACATCGAGAATAATGCGAGTAGGGCTTAATGAGCATAAGTCACAGATTCGTCTCTATGCATCTAAAATAGATCAGCAGCGTAGGGTAGAAAAGGAGAGACACGTAAATTTATGGAATCAAAGGGCAAACTTTTTCCCCGAGAAAGGACACCAAGTATCTGATTAGTTGGTGCATTATTGAAGAAATTCAAAGGATGACCAGGAGAGATCACATTGAAACTGCTCCAACTGAAGATATTTGGGTTCAAGGCTTGAAAAAACTATCACCCAAAGGACCAATGAGGAAAAGTCAGTGGAAGGTTTAAATTTTTGATAAATGATGGTAGGGGGTCCCATGTTCCGTCGGGTGTTTGCTAGGTAGGCTTTTTTGGTAATTTCGCAAAGGGCTAACCGTTTTAAAAAGCTTCCCCTGGCTTAATTACTAGCTCAAAGTAGTGAGTATTTAGCAAGCAAATATAGTATAGTTATTTTGTATAATTTTTAACCTAGCCCATCCCCAAGTAAAATTATTGATTTGGGTTTATAGTATGTTTTTTTTAAGTTGTTATGTGTTTTTTTTGGGCCCCTCCCCCATGTTTTAATCTTAATTTAATTGTAACAGAATAAAAAAAATTCAGTTGGGGATTACCTCCGTTGAAAAAAGGGGGGGTGGTCCCCTGAAAATTCCCGTGTTCCCCGCCCGGAAAACACGTTGAGAAGGGCAGCCCAGCTGTATCCCTTTCCCAGCTCTAAGGAAAACATCGTACACGAGTTTTGGCGTCCGCATTTTAAAATCTGGACCCCCGGACAAAAACCTTTTTGGATTGCGGGTCCCAATATATGTTACAAAGTGTTTTAAGTTTTATTGCCCTTGAAACTTTTTGTTCTATAAAAGGGTACAATTTAAAGTATATAAAAATTTTTTAAAGGAAATTGGAAAAAAGGTACCCTTGGGGGTTAAAACCTGCCCGCCTAGCCACAAATTCTGATACCGCCACCCGCCTGATCCCCAAAATTCTGCTCCCGTTTCTCCATCTGCCACAACCATCTTTCCCGGGGACGGGTTTTTTCCCACCCCCACTCTTGTAAATTGGGGCCACTTTCTGACCTATGCTGCGGGTTTGCTTTTTCTTTT
The DNA here is from genome assembly GCA_025379985.1 of Phyllomedusa bahiana. Lineage (NCBI taxonomy): Eukaryota > Metazoa > Chordata > Amphibia > Anura > Hylidae > Phyllomedusa > Phyllomedusa bahiana. Next base: position 81,860 of record JAODAL010005685.1, on the reverse strand, counting down.
TCCCCTTCCCCTCCACACTCTGTCCATTGTCCCAAACTGCCTGACCTCATGCTGCTGCGCCGGACCTCCACTTTCAGTTTTGTGCCACGTCTGACCCCCAAGCTGCTGCTCCCCACCGTCACCTCCACTTTTCTTAAATTGTGCCACTTTTGGGCCCTACTCTTGTTTGTGCCACCTCCAGAATGTCATTGTGCCACTGTCTGCCTCTTGCTGCTGCTCCCTCCCCCGTGACCCCCAAACCACTGTGTCATTGCCCACTTTTGGGCCTACTCCTTTTTTTGCCATCTCCAAATGAAATTGGGTGCCACTGTCTGCCCTCATGCTCTGCTTGGCGCTTCCGTGACCTTCAAAAATTTTTCCCATTGTGCCCCTTTTTGGGCCTTTTTTTTTCCTTTTTTTTCCACCCCAGAATGTCATTGGGGGCCACCCTTTTGATTCCCAGCTTCTGCTGGGCTCCCTGCCTTTGACCTCCCAAAAACGTGGCCCATTGTGGCCCCTCTGGGGACTCCTGATGTTGCTGCCACCCCCCTATTTGTTGTTTTGTCCCACTCTTTGGCCTATTTACTATTTGTCCCCACCCTCCACCTTTTTATTGACCTCATGTGCTCCCTTGCCCCCCCAAACCGGGTCATTGTGCTATGTCCCCCAAGCCCCCCCAAAAGCACCGTGGCATTAAACATGGGGGAGGGGAGGGCAGGGAGCCCCTCAGAATCACTTGCGAAAAAGGGCCCCGCAAAATGTGATTTCCCTTGGGTAGGACACCCGGGAAAGTCCACCATCGGGGCGGGGGCAGGATTTTGGGCCCCTCCCCCCTTTTGGGACCCTCGCTCCCGGGCCCAAAAAATGGGACCCCTTTTTTTCCAGCTGCGAGAGGGAGGACAAACTCAAATATGGGGGGAAAATCCTCCGTAGTCGTTCCCTAACTTTCCCAAAAACCTTTTTTGGGGCCAAAGGGCAATTCTCCCTCCATCAGCTTTTTCCCTTTAATTTAACCAAAAAGTATAAACGTGGAAATTTTTGAATCCATTTTTTCTGCTAAACCCCCAAATTTGTTGAAATCCCCGTATGGTTTAAAGGGGAGACCCAAATTAAAAGGGAAGGGTTTTAGGTGTTTTATTTTGCATTGGGTGCCATTAGGAGGGAATTTAATAAAAAACCTTCGCCCCCCCTTGACCTGCTGCCCAATATCCTTTACCGTTTCCTTCCTCAAACCCGCCCTTGCCACGTTTCCTTTCCCGGGCCCTGCCCTGCCCTTTCCCTTGTCCCCGACTCGGATTTCCTTTAAACGATTTTGTACCCCCCAAATAGTTTTTGAGCAGGCTTTGGGCCATCGGATCGATCGTAGCCCGATGCCCGGCCGTATCGAAAAGGGGGTTTTTTCGATGTGACATGTTTATGGCGCGAGGGACCTTTAAAATCTAGGGGAAAAGCAAAAACCCCTTCTTTAATTACACCCAAACAAGGTGGAAAAGCTTTTTTTAAACCACCCCACAACGTAAAATTGGGATACGGCTACATCTTAGGCAACCCCTTTTGGTTTTATAAAGTCACAAAAAAAAAGCACAGACCTTTTAAACAAACCCCTTTTTTCCTGTCCCCACAGCCTGCCCCTTAAACCCTGCATCACCCCCCAAATTAAAAAGTCCCCAGAAGGCAGTATGATTTGGGGCCACATTTTTACTTGAATTTGGAATTGACTATACCGGGCCCGGGGGGCCACACCCTTTAGCCCCAAACCGGCATACCCCCACTTTTAAAAAATTTGCCGCAAAAAGGAGTCTTTAAACCCCCCCATTTTAGTTTAAACCTGGACATTGACTATCCCTGTCCTGGGCCCCCGCATGAGCCCCAAAACCTGAATGACCCCCAACATTTAAAAAGCCCGGGGAAAAAGGAGTTTTTAAACCCACCATTTTAGTAAAAACGGACATTGACTATACCTGTCCTGGGCCCCCAGCATCCCCCCAAAACCCTCCCATGCCCCCCAATTTTTTAAAAAAGTGCCGGAAAAAAAAAGATTTCAACCACCTTTTTTTGGGTAGAAGGGACATTGACTATACCTTCCGGGCCACAGCATGACCCAGGGCCGGATTTAAACGTGGGGTGCGGTAAAAAGGCCCGGGGCTGGCGCCGTAATAAAATTTTAAACCCCCATTTTTAAAAAAGGGCCCGGGTTTACGAAGAAACGAAAACTGTCGTCTAAAAGCAGAGTGCGGAAGGGGAATTTGGGGAGAACCCCAGCCTTCCTTTTGTAACGGGTAAATCCCCTGGGGGGCGTTGCCCCTCGTTTTTGAGTGGGGGACCAATTGACCCTTAAATTGGAAAATTCCCCCCCGGTGGTTTAACCCGCCCCTCTTTACCCCCCCAGGTGCCCTTTATCTTGGCATTTTTTTTCTCCATTTTATTTCAACGTGCTGGAGGAAAGGGAGGAAAAATGGTCTTGTTACTTTGTTTTTTCTGTCCGTGCCCATATTTCCAGGCCCCTTTTAAAAACCCCTTTTTTGGGCCCAAGTTTTCCTGAACCCCCCTTTGTAAAATTTTAAAGGGAAATTTTTTTTAACAGTTTTTTGAACATGCAATTTTTTTAGTAGTTTAATTCTAGAAAAAAAAAATTTTTTAAAAAAAGGAGGGAAACCCCCAAAGGTCTTTTTTTTCTCTTTTTTTAATTGTATTAAATGGGGGTCTCAAACGGGGATTTTTTGCTATTTAAAGATTTTTGGAAAAAAAACCCAATCATTTTGCAAAAAATGTTTTCCATTAACAGTGCCCTCCTATTCCGGGTTTTCGACAGCACCATCACCCTTGAGCCACTCTTGAAAATTTGTGGGAAAAAAAAAAATGTCTTTTAAAAAAACATTTTTTTTAATAGGATTTGTATATAGCTGCATGTCACGCAAAAGGGGCCCCCCAAAAATTAAAAACAAAGCCATGACCCATTTTTGAAAAATTGTGAAAAACCCAAATTTCGTTAAAAACAACTTTTTTTTTTAAAAAAATAGCCCTGTAGTATAGCTGCAGTCACAGCAAAACCCCCCAAAAATTTCAAAGCAGGGCCCCTTAAACCACTTTGGTCAATTGTGAAGAACAAATTTTTTTTTTTGAAAAAAACATTGTTTTATAAAGGACCTGTATTTTTGGGCTGCTTTTTCAAAGCAGCATGCCCCAAAAAAAATTATAAAAATAACTTTTTCACCCATTTTAAAAAATTGGGAGGGAAAAATTTCCCATTAAAAAGCCACTTTTTTCCTGTTCCAAAGGACTTTTAATTATAGGGGTATCCCCCAAGCAACATGACCCCCAAAAATTAAAAATATACTTCTCATCCCTATTAAAAATTGTTGGGAAAAATCCCACTTAAAACCACTTTCTTTTCCAAAGGACCAAAATTTAAATAGCTGAAATTTAAACACCCAAACAGACCTAAAAACCATTGACAAGGGCAAAAACTTCAAAAAGATAAAGGGGTTAAAATGGAAATAGGGTTGTATTTCCATAAAACCCTTTTGCTTTTCTTTTACAGTCTCCTCACACCCAAAACCAAAAAATAAACCCTGTTTGGGAAAAGAAAAAAAAAATTTTTCAGTAAGAAAGGGATCTTTTTAAAAAAAAAGTTTTCAAGGGGGCCCCATTTCTGTTTGAAGAGGGTGTTGGTAGCCCGGCAACTAATGGGGGGACCTCCGGCCCAATTGGGGCCCCCACCATCATCGGGGAATCCCATCCCTTTAAATTCATCTTGTAAAAGGGTTCAAATTTGATCCAATTTCTGGGGGGAAAGCCGGATGCGTTTGTCTGTAATGATTCCTCACAGCGTGCTAAAAGGTCCGCTCAGATATGCCGCTAGCTGCTGGGCAGGGAAACACCCCTTTGGCGTTACGAGCCCAGCTCGGGCCCCCTTGTCCAAAATTTTTGGGTACCAGAAGTCTATTGGGGGCCCGGGAAAACATACAAAAACACAGTGTTAGAACCGAAAAATTTGTCGTTTCACCATGATTTAAAAGGGGTCTCTGGTGTTGGATGTTTGCCCGCATTGCATTTTTTCGTTGGTGAGGTGTAAAAAAAGATTGCCAAAGGGCACCCCTTAGGCTTCTGCCCCTTGCCTGCTGCCCGCTTTCTGCCGGTACGGGGTACTTGGCCCCAAATTTCCAAAGTCCGGTTTTTGTTCCACCCCGGGCATTTGAAGAAAGTTTAAAGCAAAGAAGCAACAGGGTCTCCGTTGAACAATCAGCAAGGTCCCCCCCATTTCCCGCATTTTACTCCCCTAAAATTTTGGGGGGTGGAAGGAAAGTGCTGAAATTTTGTTTTTTGTACCGGGGGTCCAGGGGGGTGGCCACCCAGTAACTTGTTTTTCAATTTTTATGGCCTTTTAAGGGGAGGGCAGGTTTGGGGGGAAAAGGAGCACCCAAACATCATGTGGAGGGGGAGGGGCCCTTTAATTTTCCCCAACTCTGGGTCGAGGGGACTAGCAAACCCAATCTTCCCATCCTTTCCCCCCCTCCACCCCCAAATTCCCCGGGCCAAAACCCCTTTTGCCCCAAAACAGGGACTCGGTAAAATCGGTTGGGCTAGGAAAAAACCTCCTCCTCCCCCCTCCTCCCCTCCCCGCTGCCTCCGGCACAGCTTCAAAAAACAGGCCCCGACTTTTCCTGAGATGATGCACCCTGAAGCTGATTCGCCACCCCCCCCCCTAGCTCTGGACCCGAACCACTGCCTAAATGAAGACCCGATTTAAAATTTTGAAATTTTTCCGGGGCCCTTTTGGATTGACGGAGAGAAAGGTCCGTGTCCGCATCTTTGGGTCCGTCCTCCCTCCTCCTTTGCTGGCGGGGCCCCTTTTTTCCCCCCCGGGGTGGCCAACCCATCTTTCCCGGAAAATTTAAGGGCACCAAAATTTTCATTTCTGACAAGGGCACGTCCCGCACTGACCATTTTGGGGGCTTCTTCAAAACTGACAAGGATGGTGCTCTTTCAAACCCCCTTAACTCTCGGGGGCCCCAACACCCCCATCCCCCACCGCGTTGTCAGGGCCCTGTGTTCCCCTTTCCCTTTCTTTCGTAAAGGCATTGCACTGCTTTCCCCAATCGCTGGGATGTGGAGGGTGGAATTCCAGCGTTTTTGCCACTTTTAACAATGAGACGTTGAAGGGCGGCCGAGCTGACCCTCCCAAAGCCAGCCAGGGGGACGAAGCAGGGGGGCGAAACGGGGAAGTGCAACCCCAGACTTTTGAGCCTTCCTCCGCAGGCAGTCCAGCCCGGGGAGTCTTTAAAATTTCTGGACACAATTTTATGACCAAAGTGCCAGGGAAAGGGGTTTTTTCCCCCTACCGTTTCTAAGGGGGGGCCCAGAATTTTTGCCCGTTATCCCACAAACCCCCTTCCTGGCACAAGGGCTTGTCCACCCCAGCCACGCTCGGGCTCGTTGCTTAGGGGCCCCCGAGCTCCTGACCTGTGTGTGGAAAGGGGCCCCAAAAACAGATTAATTTCAACACGGGCCCGGTTTTCTCTGGGGGACGTTATGCCCCCAGAGGGCCCTTTGGGGGAAAAAAAACCCGCCCATCCCTGCTGGGTTTTTAAGAGCGTGTGCCCACCTTTAAGCCACTGTCACCCCCAGAGACATCCACCCCGCCCCCACCCCCGGAGCTTCACAGAGATTTTACGGCCTTTGGGCCCTGGTTAAATAGTCCATTTTTCCGGGGGCAATGGACTTTTCCGGCCACAGATGCAGACAACGCGCTTTGAAAATTTTTGATGACCGTGGCTGGCCGGGCCCGGGCGGGTTTTCGGAAAAGAAAGTGCTCGGCAAACTTTGGGATTGGGGCAGGCAAGGGCCATGACGTGGCGGGGAAACCCCCCTGTGTCCAACCCCGACGGAAAGGACCTTTCCAAGGCCCCAAAAAACCCGGCCCAAAGCCGACATTCAGGCATTGGGTTTGGGATGGTTTTTGGGGTTTTAAAAGGGGTTTTTTCTGGGCCCCCTCAAACCCGGAAGACAGAAGGCGGCTTCTAAACTAGCCCCCCGTCCTTGCGGTCGGGGCCCAAAATGGTGGGAAAGGGGAAGGGGTTTGGTTTGGGTCTTGGTTTTTGCTGGGGTACTCCCGGGGTGGGGGAGGCTGAAACGGAGGGCTGATCCCTGATCATGACCCCTGAAGGAAAATGGGCGCTGAGGAACGCTTGGTTTTGGGGGCGGAGGAGGGAGAAGGGAAACAGAGGGGTGGGCGTTGGTTGGGGGCCCCCCCGTCGGTTTTGGCCTTTTTTGGCCAAGTTTTTGCCTCCCTTTTCCCAAATTTAAAGCAAATTCCCCATGGGATGTGGGGCAAAACATGTTGGTGGGGGGTTTAACCACCTAAGGGTTTTGCCCTCTACTTAAAGGTTTACGGGAAAGGCGGGATAGGACCCGTGGGTTAATAAAAGGCTTGCTCAAAGAAGGCCAGGGCCCTTTAGGGTCCGGACCTTTTTGGACGGCGTAAGCGGGGGGCGGGGTTTGCGCCCGACCGTTTGGGTGGCGGGGAACCCCCCTCTCCCCTTTTTTTAAAGGGGGAACCCCCTACGACACTACCCCCTCGTCTTTTTCCCTCGTCCAGGGATGAAAATGGTCGCAAGCAAATTTTCTTTAAAAACCACGGTTGGATCCGCCAAAGTCTTTTATCCCTCATCCAAAACAGGGGGACCCTCGTTTTCCCCCGGACAACTGCATCCCGGTCTGGGGCAAAAGCAAGAGGGGGCTGCAATGCGTTGGGCCCACCGCCCCCGGGTTTTTGCCGAAATTTAACCCCGGGGTTCGTTAAACCTTCCCCCTGATTCTGAAAAACTGGGCGTCAGAGCCGAGAAAAATTATCCCCTTTGGCCTCTTGTCTTTTAAAATTTCCCCTTTTGACCCCAACCCCCTTTGTCATCAAAGGGTCTTCAGAAAATGGGGTTATCCAAGTTTGGGGGTAAACCCCAGTTTACAATTTTGGGGGGCTTCATGTTGGGGGAAAAAATGCTGATGATGCTGTGACGACATTTGTGGGCCTTTTAAATGGGGAAAGGGCAGGAGGTAAGGGGGGCTGGATGCAGGGTTTCATTAACCCCCTGAAGGGCAATTTGGGGAAAATGTTTCGTTACTGAGAATTTTACAGGGCCCCCGACCCAGCGAAAAAACAGGCCCGACGGGCCTGCAACTGGCGATCCGCTGGATGGGGTGTTGCACCAAAACTGGGAAAGGGGCACCTTTTCTCGTACCTCTACCTCCAAGTCCTACCCATCCCTTTTCTCCTTACCACCTGAATTTTGCCCATGTTCAAAAATATAAAAAATTTTAGAAGGTTGGAAGGGGTTTTTTTAAAGTCTCTTATTAAAAGGGGGCAAATCAAGCTTTTTCTCCCAAAACCCCCAAATCAAACCAAAAATTGGGTGGATTTCACCAAATTTAACTTTCAAAGAAAATCTATCAACAAAGCGGCCCCGCGCCAAAGTGAAAAAAACGTTTTTGAAATGTAAATTTGGAAAAATAAAAGGTTTTTTTTTGACACCTTCCCAAATTTACCTGTGGGTGGGCACAAAAATTGCTGTATTTACATTTTTTTGGGGCAAAAAGGGGCCCAATGGGAAAAAAGCTGTAGTGCGCCAAAGTGAAAAAAAAACCCTATCATTAAAAGTATTCGGGTAATTAAAAAGGGATTTTTTTGGGACCCATCATTCCCCTGTGGTGGGACTACAAAATTGCTGTATTCCCCATTTAAGTGCCCCGGTGGGCCCCAATGAACAAAGCTGTAGTGCGCCAAAAAATAAAAACACATTTCTGTAATGTAAAATTGGATAATAAAAAGGTAAATTTTTTGGGACCTTTCAATTAACTGTGGGGATACTAAAAAGGGTGGGTTTTTAATTTAAAATGCAAGGTGGCTAAATCAACAAAGCTGGACTGGGGGAAAAAAAGGGAAAACCCATCTGAAAGATATGGGTTTAAAAAAAGTGGGGTTTTTCAGCTAACAAAGGGGACCTGCCCGTTACTAGAAAAGATTTTATTCCCCATAATTAGGGTGCCCAATATCCAGGAAATATTTTAATTTGAAAACTATTAAAATAAAGCTTTGGGAGTGCAATGTCTACACTAAGTCTTGGGGGAACTTTATCCGGGATTTCTTTTTTAGACTTTTCGTGGGTTTGCCCCGGGGCCCCCCCTCCGGGTCCCCCCAGCCCGTGACTTACGCGGGAATGCCCCTTTAAAATTTTTTCTAGCAAAAAACATAAAAACTTCCAATCTCTATCAAAATAAAATTTTAAATCCCGCTCCCTTGTTGGGTTTTCTCTGTGCAAAATAGAATAATTTCCCCCTGAGCTGTTTTGGGGCACGGGAAGCGCACTCCCTTTTTCTATATTATCGCATGATCTAAAAATTTCGATCAACATAAAAACTGTGCTGATTTTAACTTTGTCGATAATAATCGCTCAACACTAGTAATAATATAACAATTTATAATGACCGGGATTCTGGAGAAGGGTCTGGATTAGAGATGGGCGAATCGATTCTAACGAAGTGGAATTCGTTTAGAATTTCAGGAAAACTTCGTTCGACGAAGTCGAACTTTGGGGTACTTCGGGGAATGAAGTGTGTTTTTGATTGATAAAATGGCTGCGAGCACTGGCGCTACATGGGGCAAAACACTCTGGGAGGAAAAAGGGCATAGCCTGCATGAACATTGCAGAGGTGAAGCCAATCAGAGACCGGCGGGGTTCTTTTGGGCGTCACCGCACTATATAAGTCCGGGGACGACGCCGGAAGCTCACACTCCTCTCACTGTACTGATCAGGGAAGGTGCTGCCGCGGCTGATTGTTACTGAAGAATTGATTTTTATACAGCGATTTTTGGGGGGTGTCTCAGCTTGTCTCAGAGACTGTTCTCTTAATGTCTATTTCTAATTTTTTGGGGTATTGGATCTGAAAATCCAGTGTGCGTTCACTGCAGCTGCAATATACATTCAATATAAGGGGATCTAAGCCAGTTCCTGTTGTATTCATTTAAAGAAACAGCGTTTTTTACAATACAAATACCACTTCATTTTTGGCTGCTCAATTCTATCGCACAATTTACATCCAGGGTTAATTAAGCGTTGTTTTTGCTGGTGTGCTGACCCCAAGAAACCATCTTTTTCAACGCCAAAATAAAAACTTTTTTCCTGTAGCCTAATTCACAAGCAAAGGTTAATTAAAACTGTATCTTTTGTTTGGGGCGTAGAAACCGCTTGTAACACCTACAAAGCTACAGTTTTGGCGCTCAATTTTTTGGGCGCAATTTACATCAGGGGTTAAATTTTAAAGTTTTTCGGGTGTGCTGAAAAAAAATAAACCTCTTTTTAAACGCCAAATAATACATTTTTCCTGTAGCCAAATTTGTGTCCGAAGGTTAATTAAGCCTGTTTGTGCTTTTACTTTTTATAAAACACACAGTTTTTTTTTAAACCACATACAATAAATTTTTCCGGGCCTTTGGGGAGCGAAATTTTTATACCGGGGGTTACCAAAGCTTTTACTGGGTTCATTTGGAGTCAAATACAGGGGGGTTATTTATCATATACAGATATTATCATCAAACAGGTCTGTAAATTTTTAGAACAAACATAGCAACAGAGAGGGGCAGGCTCTCACCTGCAATGGCGTGGCAAAAACATTCCTGGAACGGGCCCATTCGCAGCACACGGGGGGACTGCCAGGGGTCACTCGGGGGGGCCCACAACTGCCGCTTCATCTAGGGGCCGTGTGTTGTTCAGAAACCCCAAGGGGTTCTTGTTTTGGTTAACTAGGCATCCTCTTCCTCCCAGATGACTCTGACAACCCCACCCAAAGAGTCGTGGAACATCAACACAACCATTAGTTGGCAGGCCCGGGGAGTGGGTCCGGGGCCCCCCACTTGTCCTCACCCCCTTGCCCACCCGTTCCCTCAGCCAGAATCTCTATGGGGTCGGGGGTCAGCGCCACTATAACAGGAAAACCCATTTAAGGGGGGCGTCAGCAGCTACTTGGCAGCGAAGAAATGGGCCTATCCCTCTTCTTGCATGGGCGGAAAATAGGAGGTGGAGAGGGGGCATGGAGGTCAGTTTGAAGGTCACCCCTGGGCATCCCAAAGACCGGGATGGGGACAGCAGTACGATAAACACAAATAGATAGATGAAAGCCGACCCACTTGGGAGCCAGGTGAGGCAAGGGCTTCATCACGTCAAAAGAGGGCGCCACTTGCCTCGGGCAGCAGCGCACCACAAGGGGTTTTGGGCCGTGAGCCCACAGGATAGCAGCAGTGTGGGGTGGGGAGCCAAAGCGGCCAGGGGGTAAAAAACCCCGTTTCGCATCCAAGAAAGTAGCAGCCGGGCTCAGCGAGGAGGGCGGCTATCACTCAGTGGGGAGCGTTGGGGTAAAATCAGATCTCGGCGGTGTGGCATCCTTTGCAAGACCCCGGGAGAGCCGAATAGGGAATGAGATCTGTGGCAGAAAGTGAAGCGGGGCCCCGGGAGAAAACGTTGGCCCCCAGGCCCTGCTCAACCATGCAGCGCCCCACCGGGTGGCCTGGAGAAACGGGCCAATTGGGGGCCCATCTGCCACCGCAAAAACACAGCACAGCGCCCAGGGGGCACCATGCCATTCAGCCAGTCAAGGCTCCACCCCCTCTGCAGGGGGGACTGTTTCTTTTGACATCATCTCCCGGTCCAAGCTCCTGCTCCTCGCTACTCATGCCCCAAAGTCGTTCAGCAAGGCGATTGCAAAGAGACAAAGATGGCCAAAACCATCCAAAGGGGCACACTACCTGTCCTGTCCAATTGTTGGACTGCATCCCCCCCTTTCCAAAATGGTGACTGCACCGTTCAGAGACGAATGGTTTGTGCCGACCGATGGAGATTCCAAGCCTTTTTTTTTTTCCAAAAAGGCATACCACCTTCATAAATAGTAGACGAGGGGGGGCATCCTTTACTTATCGTTTTTTCCCAAAGGGTGCACGGGCACGCGACGCTGGACGTAACACGGCGGGGCCAGAACAGTCCTTTAGGGCCCCACTGGTTAATTCTTCCAGCCCAGGCACCCAAAACTTGGCAGGAACCCGCTTCCTACTCCACGTTGTAAAAACTGCTGCACCTGCCCAAGTCCTCCTCCTCCTCCTCACCCCCACCCCACTCACCTCCACAAGTACTGCCCCATCCCCACATGTGTAGGGCACAGCGGGTCAGCAGTTCTACACCTGGCTTGCCTCGGCAACGAAGTCACACGGGGGAGGAACTGCCCCCGCGTCATGCGCAAGAAATCGATGTTGGCTTTCTCCCGCCAACTGCAAAACGAACCAGGTGACGGACAAAGGGGGGGGAAAAGGGGTTCCCCGCTGCCCCCGAGGAGGGGTGGTCCATGCCCCTGATGGGCAGTTTCAATCTGGTTTTTAAAAGGTTTTCCCAAGCTTCCACCGACTTCAAAATTCGAAAAATGCCAGGGAAAATGTGCTCACTTTTTTCCATTTGTAAAAGCCAGAACACCCCCTCGAGTTGCAGCGGCAGAACGGCCTCCCCCAACACACTCTGATATGCAATTTTTCCACCCCTGGAATTCCACCCACATGTTGGACCACTGTATGACAGAGAAAGGCCATTAAAAGATTTTTTGATGATCCAGGCGGACAGGAGTAAACCCCTGTGTAACTTTATGTCAGCCATGCAAACTCATGCTGACACCTGCCGTTTGTTGAGGGCCCTTTGAGGAGGCCCACGTTTTTTTGTCAGTCGCCAGGGCACGGGATGATAACGTCTTCCACTGCTTCATGTCCTGGAACAGATGCCTTCTGGGCAGGGGACTGGGGACGTGGGGATACATCTTTTGTGGGCCCCTGAGTCCGGTGGGGACTGAAAGGGGAAAGGGGGAGGGCATTGGGGGCAGAAGCATTGTCCCGGTGAAATGAGTGGATTTTTTACCCAGGTGACAAAGGGGAGGGGCAGGAGCACTGGGGGAGGTGGGTGGAGATAGGAAGATAGGCAGATACCCCCAAGCACCGTGGCAGTATACAGTGGAAATGGAGCAGGGGGGCCCTCGGGGTCACTTGTGCAATGGGCCCCCACATCTTATTTGGCCGGCTAGTACAGCCGAATAGGGCACATCCGGCAAGAGGGGTGACTTTTCTCTCCCCCCATGGAAACCCCCGCACCCGTCCAAAATGGACCTTTTTTCCCCCTATTGAGAGGGGAAGACAAACTCAAATACATAGGGAAATCCCCGTAAACAGTTGGCCGCTGCCATGGCGGCATCGTCCCCCCTTACATCTGACCCGGGGTTTTCCCCAGCGCCCCGACTACTGCCGCGGCTGCTGGGGAATGGGGGGGGGGGTGGGGCAGTACCACTCCATCAGAGTAACCTAATCTGGGTCACATAACAGCTTCCCCTTTACCCCCCTATGAGGAGGGCAGTCGCCACAGCAGCCCCAGGACCTGGGCGTCCCTGAAACCAACAGTTTTGGCCTACTTGGACAGCATCGCCACCCCAGTTAGAAGATCCCTACTACTGGGCAGCCAAACTTTATGGGGCCGCAACTTGGGGTTTTTCAGTGGAGAACTGTCCGCCCGGGCCCTAGGTGGCATCAGAGCGGGGGTTCGTGCGGCGGGGGCCCATTTACCCCAAGGAAACCCCTTGTCCACGGGGAAAGGGAACGACTGACCTTGTCAAATGAAAACAGGGGGTGGAAAAAAAAAAACGGCCAGGATTTCCAAAAACACCAATGCCTTTCTCATCTGGGGTTTAAACTACCTGCCTCACCACTATTCTGATCCCCGCCACCCGCCTGATGCCACCCCACTGCTGCAGTTTCTTGCATCTGCCTACCACCTCTTCACCAGGGAACTGGTATTCCCAAACCCACCTCCACACTCTGTCATTGTGCCACTCTATGACCTCATGCTGCTGCTGCTTTTGGCGGGCTGCCATTTTCCTCCACCCCCTTGTGTCCTTTGTGCCACTTCGTCCCTGGACCTCATGCTGCTGCTGCTTGCCAGATTGACTCGTGTTTCTCAGCCCAAAATTTTGTGCCATTTCCCTGTGGCTTTCTCCTTTATGTTTGTCCCAAACCTCCCCAGGGTTTAATGTTCATTTTGTGCCATTTGTCTGGACTTAAAATGCTGTAGTTGGCTGCCGCTGTCACCTCCACTCTCTGTCATTGTGCCACTCTGTGGCCTATTCCTGTTTTTGCCACCTCCAGAATGTCATTGTCCCACTGTTGACCTCATGCTGCTGTGGCTGCCGCCGTCCCCCTCCACACTCTGTCACTGAGTTGCCACCTGAGCTCTCAGCTTGTTTTTTTCCAGCTTTCGCTGCATGACTTTATCAGGCTACATTCCCGCTTGAGTTTTTTGGTCGTTTTTGCCCTCTTAAGTGCCAGGGAATTTTTAGTGAAGCGATTCTAAGACCCGCGGCAGTCATGTGCGGGGTCATACTAAAACACAACATTGTATGAAGACCAAACCAAGCTCCCTCTGCATATTTAAAAACTGGCACAAGTTCTCCAGCACCCTGCAGGCTCTGTGCAGCCTGGAAATAGCTGCTTTTTAATGCGATTCGTGCCGAAGTAATTCGGAACGAAACAAATTTTGTCGGAAAATTCGTAGAAGGGACCGAATCGAATTTTTGAGAAATTCGCCCATCTCTAGTCTGGATACAATTCTAGATGTAATAATATAACAAGTTATAGTGACCGGATTCGGGAGAAGGGTCTGGATACATTTCTAGATTTTGCAATTTAATATAAAACATAGTTTTAAATAGGTGACCGGGGGGATTCCGGGAGAAGGGTCCGGTTTCTTTTCTAGATGAATATAAACAAGTTATAGTGACCGGGGATTCTGAAAGGGTCTGGATACTTTTTTCTAGATGTAATAAGTTATAGTGAACAAATTTCCCTGGGAAGGGTCCGGATCATTCTAGTTGAATAATATAACAAGTTATAGTGCCCAATCTGGAGAAGGGTCTGGAACATTTCTAGATTAATAAAATTTATAGTGAACCGGATTCGGGAGAAGGGTCGGGATACATTTCTCGCTGTAGGAATAGAACAAGTTCTAGTGCGCCGGATTCTGGAGAAGGGTCTGGATACATTTCTAGATGTAATAATATAACAAGTTCTAGTGACCGGGATTCTGGAGAAGGGTCTGGATACATTTCTAGATGTAATAAGTTATAGTGAACAGGATTCTGGAGAAGGGTCTGGATACATTTCTAGATGTAATAATAAACAAGTTATAGTGACCGGGATTCTGGAGAAGGGCCCGGATACATTTCTAGATGAAATAATTAAACAATTTATAGTGTACCGGGTTTCTGGAGAAGGGTCTGGGAAACAATTATCCTAAGATGTAGATAATAATTAACAAGTTATAGTGCCCGGGGAAATTCTGGAGAAGGGTCTGGTTTACATTTCTAGAGGGTAAAAAAAGTTATATTTAAACAGGATTCTGGAAAGGGTCGGGAACATTTCAAAGATGAATAATATAACAAGTTATAGGTGACCGGGATTCTGGAAAGGGTCTGGATACATTTCTAGATGATTGAAAAGTTATAGTGACCAGGATTCTGGAGAAGGGTCTGGATAAAATTTTAGATATAATTAATAAAAAGTTATATTGACCGGATTCTGGAGAAGGGTCTGGATACATTTAGATAATAATAAAACAATTTATAGTGACCGGGGTTTCTGAGAAGGTCGGGTTACATTTCTAGATCTAATAATAATAACAAGTTATAGTCACCAAGATTCTGGGAAGGGTCGGGAATACTTTTCTAGATGAATAATATAAAAAAGTTATAGTGACCAGGATTCTGGAAAGGGTGGGGAGACATTCTAGATGAATAATAAACAAGTTATAGTGACCGGGATTCTGGAAGGGTCTGGATACATTTCTAGATGAAATAATAGAACAGTTATAGTGACCAGGATTCTGGAGAAGGGTCTGGATACATTTTTAGATAAAAATTTAAAGAAAAAGTTATAGTGACCGGGATTCTGGAGAAGGGTCTGGATACTTTTTCTAGATGAATAATATAACAATTATAGTAAACGGATTTCTGGAGAAGGGTCTGGATACATTTTAGATTAATAATAACAAGTTAAGTGACCGGGATTCGGGAAAAAATTCTGGATACATTTCTAGTTTAATAATAAACATTATAGTACCAGATTCTGGAAGGGTCGGATACATTTCTAGATGAATAATATAACAGGTTATAGTGACCGGTTTCCCTGGAAAGGGTCTGGAACATTTCTAGATGTAATAATAAACAAGTTATAGTGACCGGATTCTGGGGAAAGGGTCCGGATACATTTCTAGATGTAATAATAGAACAAGTTATAGTGACCAGGATTCTGGAAAAGGGTCTGGATACATTTTAGATTAATAATAAACAATTAAAATGACCGGGATTCTGGAGAAGGGTCTGGAACATTTCTAGATGTAATAATATAACAATTTATAGTGACCCGGGTTTCTGGAGAAGGGTCTGGGTACATTTCAAAGATGTAATAATATAACAATTTATAGTGACGGTTCGGAAGGGTGGTACTTTTCTAGATGTAAATTGAACAATATAGTGACCGGGTTTCGGGAGAAGGTCTGAAAATTTTTTTCTAGATGAAATAATAAAACAAATTTTTAGTGACCGGATTTGGGAAGGGTCTGGAACTTTCTAGATGTAATAAATAACAATTATATGCCCGGATTCTGGAGAAGGGTCTGGAGACATTTCTAGATGTAATAATATAACAATTTAATGACCGGATTCGGAGAAGGGTCCTGGATACATTTCTGATTAACTTTAAACAGGTTATAGTGCCAGGATTCTGAGAAGGGCCGGAGGAACATTTCTAGATGTATAATATAAAAAATTATAGTGACCAGGATTCTGGGAAGGGTCTGGACTTTCTAGATGTAATAATAGAACAAGTTTTTGACCGGGATTCTGGAGAAGGTCTGGAGACATTTCTAGATGTAAAATATAACAATTTAAAGTGACCGGATTCTGGAGAAGGGTCTGGATACATTTCTAGATGAAATAATGACAAGTTATAGTGACCAGGATTCTAGAGAGGTCTGGATAAATTTCTAGATTTAAAGATCAATTTTAGTGACCGTATCTGGAGCGGGTCTGGAGACTTTTTCTAGATGTAAAAATTAAACAATTATAGTGACCGGGATTCGGGAGAAGGGTCTGATAATTTCGATTATAATTTAAAAAAATTTAGTGCCCGGGTTCTGGGAAGGGTCGATACATTTCAGAGTAATAATAAACAATTTTAGTGCCCGGGATTTGGAAAGGGGTCGGAACTTTTCTAGATGAATAATAGACAATTTATGTGACCAATCTGGAGGGGGTTTGGAAATTTTCTAGATTAATAATAAAACAATTATTTGACCGGGACTGGAGGGGTTTGGGAACATTTCTAGATGTAATTTAAAAAATTTAGTGACCGGTTTAAAATTCTGGGGAAGGTCATTGTTTCAGGGATTTATTCTGATTGCCAGATTGGAGTCGGGAAGGAATTTTTCCCCAAAATGAGAACCTGGTGGGGGGTTATTGGCTTCTACCTCATGGGGGGGTTTTGACTTCCTCTAGATCAACACTTTAGCACAATCAGCTGAACTGGATGGACGTCTGTCTTATTTCATCCTTACAAACTATGTAACTATATATTTTAGTATTTGCAACTTTTATATATTTAATTTTGCCATGAGCCATTGGCCACTGCATGATTCGTATCATGTTTTTTTTTTTTTTTTTTTACTTATTGTATATTTATTTTGCTATAGAGGATTTGTTTACAAGGACCTTTGATTTTTAATTTCTTTTTTATATTATGTGTCTGTTAAATTTATATACTATTCATTATTTTTATCATCTTTTATATCTCTATCTATCTACTTTTTCTATCTTTTCTATCTCTATCTCTATCTATCTATCTATTCATGTATCTATCTTGCCGGGTATGTGTGATTATGGACTTGCCCTTTTTATGTTCTTATGAGGCCCACCAACCTGCTCTATGTGAGTTTGATACATGTATTATTTTTTTATTCTAATTTTCTTTTTTTTCTTTTCACAGATTTAATCACATAGAGCAGAATTATATATGAGGGGATCTATGAGTTGTTTTACGTAATAAAGAAAATAAAAAAAACTTTTGTTATTTAAATTTTTAATAAAGGATTCATTTTTTTTAATTTTTTATCTTGTTTATTTTATTGTCTTGTTTATTTTATATGTCTAGTGCGTATATAGTTTAATTCATTGGGGTTCTTAGTGTCCTATGGTTGTGCTGTCCTTTGGCTTTGCACCCTCGGCTTTAACTCTTAGGTGGTATATTGCCTTTAGACGTCTGTTTGTCCACTGTTGTGGATAGCAGTACATCTTGGCCATAGATGTTGGGGTATGCATGCCCTTTTTGGGTTGTTTGCCTCCTTACTCTACCTCCATATCTATGATGGGTGATATGGGACATGTGCTCGTCATCAGAGTTCTGGCCCATTGTCCCTTACATATATTTTGGAGGTTTGGAGATCGTACCCATCATTGCAAATATATTTCCTTTTATGTATTGCACTTGGACATTCATTTATTTTGCATGCCGCGATCTTGCTTGCCAGTGCGCATGCGCTTGGGACTGACGCATGCGCGGTATGTATTTTGAAGTCTGTGCCAACATCTTGTGTTGATACCTGTACTGCACGTGCGCAAATCTTTTGACGCATGCGCCATATTCTTCTCTTCAATGATACTGTATTTTGGGCTGTTTAATGATGCGTTCTTTGTCACTGCCATGCGCAGTAATGCAACAAGGATGCTGACTATATACAATGTGTATGGCATCTAGGGTGAGTGACCCCCTCTCTTACATATGAGTTGTACCACACACAGGGGTTTATCTTTACTAATTGATGTGTATTTATGTAATGTATTGACATAATGTTAAAGCAACGTTTTATATATTTTTCTTGTAAGTATTACACTTTTACACGTTCATGTTATCACTATCAATTTTTTTATGAGGTTTTTGTTATGAAATTTTGCACTTTAAATATATATTGATAATTAGATTTGTTAATCATGATTTGGGTTTATATATCCCTTATGTGCATTTATCACATTGCTTGAGAAACGCCCTATTGCAAGGCTGAAACATTGCAAGGACGAGGGTGAATAAACTGTAGTCACTTTCTTCATATTTACGGAGTGCTGTGGATTTTTTTTTAATTTTAAATTTTTCTAATCCATATCATTTATCTTTCTATTTATCATTTTATATAATTTTACCCTATCTATTCCTCTATCTTTATCTATCTATCTCTCATATCTATCTATCTATTTATTATATCTATCTATCTATATCTATCTATCTCTTTCTATCTATCTTAGATCTATCTATCTATCTATATATCATATCTATCTATCTATCTATCTATCTCTTATCTAACTATCTCATATCTATCTATTTATCTATCTATCTATCTATCTATCTATCTATCTTATATCTATATTATATCTATCTATCTCATATCTATCTATTTATCTATCTATCTATATCATATCTTTACATCATTCTATCTATCTATCTAATATCTATACATCTATCTATCTCATATCTATATCTATCTATCTATTTCTATCTATCTATCTATCTATCTATCTATTCTATCTATCTATCTATATCTCTCTATCTATCTATCTATATCATATCTATCTCTCTATCTATCTCTCTATCTATCTCTCTATCTATCTATATCTATCTGTCTATCTATATCTATCTATATCTATCTATCTATCTATCTATCTATCTATCTATCTATCTATCTATCTATCTCATATCTATCTATCTATCTTTTTTTATTTAGTATATGTAGCTATTCTGTATTCAAATTTGCCATGACGCACAGGCCACTGCAGGCTTTGTTTCCTAACAAGTGGCCCTTATTTTTCTTTTATATTGATTTTTGTTTTATATACTTTTTTAACATTTTTGTAGCATTTGCAGCTATGGCTCATTCACTTTGCCCTGAGCCGTACAGGATGTTACAGACTTTGTTTCATCACGAGGCCCCGTATGTTTCTCTTTTATTTATTTTTTTTAGTATTTTCAGCCTATTCATTTTGCCATTGGCCATTCCAGGCTTTGTTTCTTCACTTCGGGCCCCTATATTTTTTTTTATTTTATCATCCATATTTTATATTTTTTAACAAGCGTTTATCCCAGACGACGTGCGTCTCCCTCCTCAGCCTCCCAGAGAATCACCCTTCATTATCTGTAAGTTATCGCTGAGATCCGCGCCGTCTCCTAAAACTGCAGGTTCTGATTCTCTACAACAACAACAATGAGACACAAAAAAAAGAGAAAGCGGCGTTGTCATGAATCTAAAGTTAATGGCGCAGCAGTCGGCGGCAATCTGTTGGACTGTCTACTGCAACCACTGCGCTGCTAATTACAGCGGCTGAATGATTTCCCTTCAGATGGAGCCTGAAGACCATAATGTAACATTTCTCTGCTCTCAAACCTTTATATACTTGTTAAATAAATGTTAGCCGTCCCATTGTCTTATTTATGGCCGAGCCGTTCGCTCACGTGAGGACGCGCCGCTCGCATTGTTACAGCTCATAGATCACATCCTGGATTTCTTGCTTTTTAATGGTACATATGTTACTTCAGACATTACTTGTCTCTTGGCTCTGAGGCCGCCATTTGATATACTATACTCCAGGTTTGCAGTCTGGCGGCCGCGTGACGTGTGTCTACATAAATACAGTGCATCACCCTATGCCCAGATCCGGGATACTTTACTGCCAATGAGATCTGAGACTAGATACATTTCTTATTGTTGCTGCCGCGGTGTCACTTTGTAACTTTTTTGAAAAGAGAAATGTTTCAGAGGTCAAATAAGGAAATCCATGCAATCTATGCACTCATATCAGCGTAACAGGAAGAGCTAGGAACAGAAGAGCTGATATGCCAATCACTGCTATAGACCCACCCACAGCGTGAACAGCAGGGGAGACATGTATGCAAAGCTGCCATTGGTCATCTACTAACTGTTTCAGGGCCCCCACCCATTACTAGTTCCTATTTTTTAACATATCAGTGGCCCCTTTTTGATTAGGGCCCCTGACAGTAGTACTGCCCATACTGCCCTATTGACAACCCTGCATGTATGATCGGGTTTTTCACCCTTTTTGTGGCATACAATGTGTCTAATGCATCTAATGAATGTGATAGGTGCATCGTTCGTAAGACTCGACACTTTCGAATGCACCTGAGGGGGTGTTCTCCGGGTGTTCTGGGGGCGTCGCACTGCACTCGTAATATTAGACACGTACATGAATGCAGGTCGGCAATACTAGGCGCATTACTGCTCGGACAGGCAGACCTATGTCAATGTGATCTGCCTGAGCCTGAGGAGTCGCAGTGGAGCTGTTAGGGGAAAAAATGTCCAATATTTACCTTTCACCAGTACAATAATAAAAAATAATTTCTGATAATTATCAAACTGTATAAAACTAAATTATTTAAGTTTAATGAAAAATGTTATCATATAAAATGAATATAAAAATATATAATATCCCAAAAAATATAAAAATATCTCCTATAAAATGGATTTAAGCTTAAAGGGGTTGTCTCACTACAAAGATTAGCTTTCAAAATGTAGGGAACACTAAATGAAGACGTTTTCCAAATACATTGCGTTGTTCATCTTTTTTTGTTAAGGAGCTACAGATGATTTTATCACCTTCTGTGCTCTCTCTGGTTTCCCAGGTGACCGACCTTTCTACTCCTTATCCCCTGCCATTTGTTCCATCTGATAGCAGGGAGTGACATCATCACACAGGTCTCAGCAGGCAGTGAGAGCTTGTGTGTTATCTGATCTTTCAGACAAAAGACTAATTACTCTACTGTTTACATTAGCTTAGAAGCTTCTCTGGACCTCAGAGAAGGTAATTTAGCTAATCTAGACTGATAAACAGAGAAGTCTAAATACACAGAGCTCATATGCTAATTACAGACAGCTTGACCAGGAAGTGACAGAGCCAAGCAGCATTATTTCATTCAGCATCCTATGAAACTTTGAGATGAGACACTCCCTTTAATAGAATCTAAAACTAGTTTTACATTAAAAAACCACTGATGATGAGGTTCAGAATTTTAAATATTTACTACATTAAATTTGAAATGTATTTTTGCTGCACTCACCCTTTATTCTACATACAGCAAGAGCCAGCACAGCACAGGTATTGCTGGGAGCTGTGGTCCTCCAAGCGGGATCAGTGCCATAGTTTCTATTCACTGACATGCTATTCTAATGACTTCTCTTATTTCTAGCCTATCTATAGCCTTTATACATGTTTAGGGCATTATTAATATGTAATATGTTGCAACACATGTTCTGATGAAGTGCCGGTATTGCGGCACGAAACGCGTCAATGTTTGTGCTTTAAATGTTTTTAAATTGTGTGAAGGTTACCACTAGAGATGGGCGAATTTCTCAAAAATTCGATTCGGTGACTTCGCCGAATTTCCCGACAAAATTCATTTCAGTCCGAATTACTTTGGAACGAATCACGTTAAAAAGCAGCTATTTCCAGGCTGCACAGAGCCTGCAGGGTGCTGCAGAACGTTGTGTCATGCTTAAATATGCAGAGGGAGCTTGGTTTGGTCTTCATACAATGTTGTGTTTTAGTATGACACGCAGATGACTGCCGCCGCTCTTAGAATCTCTTCACTATAAAATTCCCTGGGCACTTAAGAGGGCAAAACTGACCAAAAAACTGAAGGGGGAATGTAGCCTGATAAAGTCATGCCAGAGAAAGCTGGAAAATAACAAGCTGAGGGCTCAGGTTGGCAACATCAGTGACAGAGTGTGGAGGGACGGCGGCAGCCACAGCAGCATGAGGTAAGGCAGTGGCACAATGACATTGTGGAGGGGGCAAAAACAGGAGTAGGCCACAGAGTGGCACAATGACAAGAGTGGAGTGACGGCGGCAGCAGCATGAGGTCAGACAGTGGCACAATGACAGAGTGTGGAGGTGGGGGCAATACCAGTCCCTGGTAAAGATGGTTGGTGCAGATGGAAAAACTGTCAGCAGATGTGTGGATCAGGTGGGTGGCGGCATCAGAATAGTGGCTGAGGCAGGTAGTTTGAACCCCGACTCATTTCTCACAGTTTGGGTGAGGCGTCATGGCTGATGGTTTGTCTGACGCCTAAGGCATTGGTGTGTGGAAAATCCTGGCCGATCCCCCGCCTGATTCATCTTGATAAAGGTCAGTGTTCCACATTCCGTGGACAAGCGGGGTTTTCCTTGGGGTAACGAAAGGCCCCCGCCGCACTGAACACCCGTCTGATGCCACATACTGGCGGCAGGACAGCTTCTCCACTGCAAAACTCGGCAAGTTGCGGCCATACATCAAGTTTGGCTGCCCAGTAGTCCAGCGGATCTTCTAACTGGGGTGGCAGAGTGCTGTCCAAGTAGGCCACGACCTGTTGGTTCAGGGTCTGCTCCAGGTCCTGCTGCTGATGGCGACTGCCCCCCTCACTAGGCGGGTGAAGGAAGCTGCTCATCAGTGACTCCAGACTTAGGTTGCTACTGATGGAGCTGGTACTGCTCCTACCCCCCCACCTTCCCCCAGCAGCCGCGGGCAGTAGTACGTGAGCACTGAGGAAACCCCCCGGTCAGGACCTGTCAGAGGAGGGACGATGCCGCACATGGGCAGCGGCCAACTGACTACGGAGGATTTCCCTATAGTATTTGAGTTTGTCCTCCCACTCAATAGCTGGGAAAAAGGCTCCCATTTTGGACCGGTAGCGAGGGTCCAATAGGATGGAGAGCCAGAAGTCAACCCTCTGCCGGATGCTGACTATTCAGCTGTCACTAGCCAGGCAAATCAGCATGCTGCGGGCCATCTGCACAAGTGATTCCGAGGGGCTCCCTGCCTCCATCTCCACTGCATACTACCACGGTGCTTGCGGGTCATCTGCCTCGTCTTCCTCATCTCCATCTAACTCCTCCAGCTGCTCCTGCTCCTCCTCTCTTGTCACCTGGGTAGAAAATATAATATTTTCTCCAGACAATGCTTCTGCTCCAATGTCCTCCTCCTCCTCCTCCTCTCCTCCATTTCAGTACCCACTGGACTCATGTGGCCGCGAGATGTAGTCGCCATGTCTCCAGTCCCCTGCCCAGACAGATTTTTCAGCATCTGTTCCAGGACATGAAGCAGTGAAATGACGTTTTTTCATCCATAGTCCTGGCGACTGACAAATAACGTCGCCTCCTCGAATGGCCTCAACAAACGGCAGGTGTCACGCATGAGCTGCCACTGGCTGACATCAAAGTTACACAGGGGAGTACTCCTGTCCGCCTGGATCATCAAAAATAGTTAATGGCCTTTCTCTGTTCATACAGTCGGTCCAACATGTGCAGACTGGAATTCCAATGGGTGGAAACATCGCATATCAGAGTGTGTTGGGGGAGGCCGTCTGCCGCTGCAACTCGAGGAGGGTGTTCCTGGCTTTGTAGGAATGGATGAAGTGCATGCACAGTTTCCTGGCCATTTTCAGAATCTTCTGAAGATCGGTGGAAGTCTTCAGGCACCTTTTCACAACCAGATTGAACACATGCGCCATGCAGGGCGCATGGACCATCCCTCCTCGGTGCAGCGTGGACACCATGTTACTCCCATTGTCCGTCACCATGGTTCCGATTTGCAGTTGCCGCGGAGAAAGCCACACATCGATTTCTTGCTGCATGACGCGGAGCAGTTCCTCCCCTGTGTGACTTCGTTCGCCGAGGCAAGCCAGGTGTAGAACTGCGTGACACCGCTGTGCCCTACACACGTGGTATAATGGAGCAGTACTTGTGGAGGCTGAGATGATGGTGGTGGTGGAGGAGGAGGAGGCAGACATTAGCGCAGGAGCCGCAGTTTGAAAAGGTGGAGGAGAAAGCGGCGTCTCTTGTCCAAGTTGTTGGTGTGCCTGGGCCGGAAGCACATTCACCCAGTGGCCGTAAAGGACATGTACTGGCCCTGACCGTAGTTACAGCTCCAGACGTCCCGCGTGCCGTGCACCTTGGAACAAACCGATAAGCTCAAGGCCTGGCCCACCGTCTGTTCTATATATTTATGAAGTGCTGGTACTGCCTTTTTGGAAAAGAAATTACGGCTTGGAAACTCTCCATCTCGGCTCGGCACAAGCCATTAGTTCTCTGAACGGTGCAGAGTCCACCATTTGGAAAGGGAGGGACTGCAGTACCAACAACTTGGACAGGAGCACAGTCAGCTTCTGCACCTTTGGATGGTTGGACGCATACTGTTGTCTCTTTGCAATCGCCTCGCTGAACGACTGCTGGAGCCATGAGTAGCGAGGAGCAGAAACATCTGGACCGGGAGATGATGTCAAAGAGAAACAGCTCCCTTCTGCAGAGGTGGTGGAGCCTTGACTGGCTGCAATGGCATGCGTGCCACTGGGCGCTGCTGCTGTGGCGGCAGGATGGACCACCACATCTGAGCCACGTTTCTCCCAGGCCACCGGATGGTGACGCTGCATGTGTTGACGCAGGGCCGTGGTGCCAACGTTAGCTCCCTGGCCCCGCTTCACTTTCTGCTACAGACTCTACATATACCCATATTCGGCTCCTCCGGTGTCTTAGCAAAGAACTGCCACACCACTGAGTATCTGATTTTACCGCCAACGCTCCGCACTAAGTGACTACTGCCGCCGCTGCTTCGCTGAGCCCCTGTGCCGCTACTTTCTTGGACCTGCAAAGCGGGTTTTTTACCCCGTGGCCGCTTGGCTCCCGACCTCACATTGCTGCTATCCTGCTGACTCCACAACCACTTGCTGGCTGCGCCGCTGCCTGACGCGCAAGCTGACGCCCTCTTCTCCTGACGATGATGAAGCCCTTGCCTCACCCGGCTCCCAAGTGCGGTCGGCTACATCATCATCTATTTGTGTTTCATCGTCACTGCTGTCCTCCTCAATGGTCTTGGTATGCAGAGGCTGACCCCTCACAACATGACTCCCATGCCACTCTCCACATCCATACTTTGCAGCCACTGCAAGAAGCAGGGGATATTGGCCCATTTCTTCGCTGCCAAGTAGCTGCTGACTGTCTTCCTCAAATTGTTCATCCTCGCTGTATAGTGGCGCTGAGCCCAGACCACATAATAGATCTCTGGCTGAGGGAACCGGATGGGACAGAGGCGGGCTGACGACGGGTGAGGGCCGCTGACCCGCTCCCGGGCCATGGCAACTGAGGGTTTGTGTCTGACGTTCCCACCGACTCTTGGCTGGGGTTGTCAGATGTCATCTGGGAGGAAGAGGATCACCTAGTCAACCAATCAAGAACCCTTGCGTTGCTGGTCAGCACACGGCCGCTAGATGACAGCGGCAGTTGTGGCCTCACGAGTGACCCCTGCTGCGACATCCCCTTGCGGGGCTGCGACCTGGGCCTGGAATGTGTGTGCCTCGGCCACTCGCAGGTGAAGAGCCTGCCACCTCTCTGTCTAAACTTTATGTTTTTTTCTAAAATGTACAGGACACTGTTTGATGAAGATATCTGTATATGATAAAATACACACCCTGTTTTTTGACTCCAAATGAACCCAGTTAACAAGCTTGGGAAAACCCCTTGGATATAAATTGCACTCCACAAAGGGGCAGGGAAAAATTTACTTGTATGTGTCGTTTAAAAAACACTGTGTATTTTATGAATGTAAAAGCACAAACAGCAGGGGCTTTGGGCTAGGGTCCTAAAAACAACCGGGGCTCGGGCCCTTTGTGTTTTTTCGGGGTAGGGCTGGTTCACACGACATTTTTGCGCCTCATTGTGAACTGTGGATTTTTTTTATGGAAAAACTTGTGTTCCTGTAAACTAATTTTCTGCACATCCCACACAGATCCCGTCCATCTCCTCAGCAGTCACTGTACAGTAAAAAATCACCAATGCCCAAATTTACTTTTTTCAGAATTTCTCACCTTCATATGACAATACCCCTAAACAGTCACCAAAACATCCACCTACACATGGAGCAAATCTAC
Organism: Phyllomedusa bahiana; assembly: GCA_025379985.1. Lineage (NCBI taxonomy): Eukaryota > Metazoa > Chordata > Amphibia > Anura > Hylidae > Phyllomedusa > Phyllomedusa bahiana. The sequence goes on along the minus strand of JAODAL010005685.1, from coordinate 55,803 downwards.
CAGACAAGTGATTTGTGACTAAAACCCTCCTACAAACCAAGACCCAATACTTTTACTACATAAGGATCAAATAATCCTGCCAACCCCACATGTGACTATCAGCTGACACAGGCCTGAAGACTATACCACTGCCATTTTTAGGGGACCATATAGTGGTAGTTATAGTTGTATGTAGACGCTCTGCAGACATATAAGTAAATTACACTGCTGTTAAATTTTAGTGACTCACAGGAGACGTCTTTTCTGATCAGCGTGTTCACTTTCCTTTTCTTCTCCATCCGGTTCACACCTTCATGCTGATTGCTCCCGGCCAATACTCGTCCAGGATTTGGACACAAATATCTTAGAAAACCTTCACATTTTTCCCGTAACTCTTAATTTTAGGGTTTTGCAGTCCCCTCAGTTAGGGATATTGGGGCACTGAAGCAGTATATGGGGCCACAGGCAGGTATATGGGGCCACAGGCAGGCATTATAGGGGCCACAGGCAGTATATAGGGGGGCACAGGCAGTATATGGGGGCACTGAGGCAGTATATGGGGCCACAAGGCAGTATATGGGGGCACTGAGGCAGTATATAGGGGCCACAATAAGGGATATAGGGCACTGGGGGAGAATATAGGGGCACTGAGGCAGTATATGGGGGCCACAGGCAGCATTATGGGGGCCACAGCAGGGATTATGGGGGCCACAGGCAGGATATGGGGGGCAAAAGTCAGGCATTATAGGGGCACAGGCAGTATATAGGGGGCCACAGGCAGGGATATGGGGGCCACAGGCAAGGATATGGGGCCACAGGGCAAGTATATGGGGGGCACAGGCAGCATATGGGGGCCACAGGCAGGCATTATAGGGGCACAGGCAATATATGGGGGCCACAGGCAGTATATGGGGGCCACAGGCGTAATTATGGGGGCCACAAGGCAGGCATTATAGGGGCACAGGCAGTATTATGGGGGCCACAGGCAGGGATTGGGGGGCCACAGGCAGCATATGGGGGCAAAGGCAGGGATATGGGGGCCTCAGGCAGGGATTTGGGGGCCACAGGCAGCAAATGGGGGCCACAGGCAGGGATATGGGGGCCCCAGGCCGGGATAGGGGGGCCACAGGCAGTTATTTTGGGGGCCACAGGCAGGGATATGGGGGTCACAGGCAGGCATTATAGGGGCACAGGCGGTATATGGGGGCCACAGGCAGGCATTATAGGGGCACCGGCAGTATATGGGGGCCACAGGCAGGGATATGGGGGCCACAGGCAGGAATTAGAGGGCAACAGGCAGGGATAGGGGGCCACAGGCAGGCATTATAGGGGCACAGGCAGGGATAGGGGGCCACAGGCAGGCATTATAGGGGCACAGGCAGGGATATGGGGGCCACAGGCAGGCATTATAGGGAGCACAGGCAGTATATAGGGGCACTGAGGCAGGTAAACGCTTTAAAAAAAAAACAACAAATTCATACACACTTAACTCCCCCGGCGAGCGCGCTCCGTCCTCTTCAGCCGCGCGCTCCTCTGGCAGCTCCTCGGGCGCACGGCCCATGACGCGCTGTGCGCCCGGGACAGGCAGCGTCGCAATGACATCACATCATCGCGACGCTGCCGGCTGAGGCGCACGGGGCCGCGGCGGGTCCTCAGCGCGTGAGAACCCGGGCGCCCCCGCTGTGTCGGACCTGCGGGTCCGACACTGTTGGGGGAGCAGGGAAACGCTCGCTCTCTGCTCCGCAGAAGCCCGCAGCTGCATGTGCGTCCAGCGGACGCACATGTAGCTGCAGGGCCAGTCGGTGCTCCAGGGCAGAGGCCTGGAGCCCGGGAGACTCGGGGCACAGGGGGTTTTATTCGGGGCCCGAGCCCCGAATAAAACAGCCTAGCGACGCCCCTGACAAACAGGCTTAATTAACCTTCGGATATAAATTATGCTACAGCCAAAATTGCTTCTTTGGCGGTGAAAAAGACGGTTTCTTTTAGTCACAACAGCAGCAGAACAACGCTTAATTAACCCCTGGATGTAAATTGCGGAAAAGAATTGAGCAGCCAAAACTGAAGTGGTATTTGTATTGTAAAAACGCTGTTTCTTTAAATGAATACAAAGGAACGGCTTGATTCCCCTTGGATATTCAATGTGCTGTGAGCAGATAGCATTAACATGTATATGCAGCTGCACTGGACGCACACTGGACTTCAGATCCAATACCCCACAAAATCAGAAATAGAACGTTAAGAGACGCAGTCTGTGAGACAAGCTGTGACACCCCCCAAAAATCGCTGTGTAAAAATCAGTTCTTCAGTAACAGCTATCACAATCAGCCGCGGCAGCACCTTCCCTGATCGGTACAGTGAGAGGAGTGTGAACTCCCAGCGTCGTGCCCGGACTTATATAGTGCGGTGATGTCACAGAATCCTGCTGGTCTCTGATTGGCTTCATCTCTGCACATGTCATGCAGGCTATGCCCTTCTTCCTCCCAGAGTTCTTTGCCCCATGTAACGCCATGTGCTCGCAGCCATTTTATCAATCAAAAGCACACTTCGTTCCCGCGAAGTACCCCAAAGTTCGACTTCGTTCAGAATCGAAGTTTTCCTGAAATTCTAAACCGAATTCCACTTCGTTAGAATCAATTCGCCCATCTCTAGTTACCACCCTTTACATTTTTTTATTAGCTAAATAAATTATTTCATTTATAAAGTTACTGCTGCCTCATTTGAGGTCCCTCTGGCCACGAGCGCCGAGTCCGAGTTTTTCTTCTCCTCTTCTGTTATCAGAAAACAGAGTTATGGTCAGGGAACCAGGGAACCATAGAAATCTGTGTGAACTCAGAACACATAAGATGTCTCTTATCTCATCACTAAAGTAAAATCTATTTACCAATGTTGAAAGATAAACTTTGTAGTGAGAAAACCCCTTTAAGATCAAGGGCAAAACAGACAAAGGGTCCACAATGACTCTGTTGCCAGGGGTCACATACAACCATTGTTGGCCCTGGCTTATGTACAACCTCAGATTGGCACCATTCTTCTTCCATGATTTGATGATGATCGGTCACAGTCGAGTCAATATTGACCTATAGAAACTCTATGGATAATTGTTCTGAACTGTGATTAGTTTTCAGTTAGTCGGTAACTGCAGAGAGTTTGGGATCCATATCTTTTACTTCAACTCATTGTGAGTCTTGCTCTTTCTCAAAGGGCTATCAAACAAGACATGGAAACCTCTAAAGAAGCATTTATGCTATCTACAATCCATGAAAAAAACTTTGAGATTCTTAGTTCACATGTTTTGATCAAAACTGTTTAAGCCACCCCCGACTATCAATGGGTGGTCCTACTCTATTTTTACCTTTCATTTGAGTCCAATTCAGACTTCTCATTTGGGTCAACAGACCTCCATAATCCAGAGAGAAAAAAAACACCAGCTTTATAAGCACACTGCACTGATCTAGCAACCTGTGGAAGTGGGCGGGGTGCAAAAAACCAAAATGGAGGCATCCACTCCTCCCTATATGAGTTAAAAGCAATATATGCCAAATGCAGCATATAGTTCTGCACAAAAAAAACGTTTCTGAAAAACACAATGTGAACCCGGATACCACCGGCATGGTTGTGGTATATATACACACATTACAATATCAGTGGCACACCATGTTTTTTTGTGCAGAACCATACGTTGCCTTTGGCATATATTGCTTTTAACTCATATAGGGAGGAGTGGATGCCTCCATTTTGTTTTTTTGCACCGCGCCCACCTCCACAGGTTGCTAGATCAGTGCAGTATGCTTATAAGGTTGGTGCTTTTTTCTCTCTGGATTATGGAGGTCTGTTGACCCAAATGAAAAGTCTGAACTGGACTCAAATGAGAGGTAATAATAGGGTAATAGGGGGTGGCTTAAACAGTTTTGATCAAAACATGTGAACTAAGAATCTCAAAGTTTTTTTTGCTCTTTCTCCCTGACCTTCTACCTTGCTGAGTTTAATGGGGCAGATTTATCAATACTGTGTAACACTTAGGGCGACATGTATGAACGGGGTTGAGCCAGAAGTCTGGTGTCTTTTCAGCCCAATATCCAGTGCAGCCCCATTCGCTACATTTTAATATGACCCGTATGCCATTATCAGGGGCATTACAGAGCGTGCATGCCACTTTGTAATGCGCCTGAGATCAGGGGGGCGTGCGGGAGGCGGGGAGCATACAACCGTACAAAGCTGCACATTTATAGCTTCAGTTCGGCATATCCAGGTGCATTACTGCTGGAACAGGTAGCGCACGTTAAAAGTGGTTTACCTGAGCCAGAAGTGTTGTGCAAGCACTAGAATGCGCCTGATTTATGACCCGCAGTGGAGCAGGTTCATAATTCAGGCGCATTCTATACTAATATTATGCACATGAAATTTTGTATTTAAACGACAAATTTCATAAATGCCGCCCTTACATTCGTATAATGTATGATAGTGTTGATAAATCTGGGGCATGCTTAGACTGTCTAGTCTTACTTTACTCCATCTGTTAGATGGTTTACCCTATACCCCTAATTGTACCAAAATGTTGGTGCATATTCAGTGTTGCACACTTTGTCACATCCCTTTCTGTGAAGTCACACCTCTTTCATTGACTTCATACCCTTTTTGTCAGACAAGGGGCAGATGTATTAGTAGAACCTGTCTAAAACATAATATATTTGGTGTAAAGCATGTAAGCAGGCTTGAACTGGTCCACATGGGGACAATGAAAACTCTGGTGGGCCTTCAAGTATGCAGGTCTCAGTATATGGTGGGTCCTTGGGCATGGCAGGCATGTGTGTGCTTTTTAGAGTAAATTAACTCCACTGGTGGGCCTTAAGAATCAATTCCAATTGTGGGCCATAAGAATCAACTCCATTGGTGGATCCCAAGAATCAACTCCAATTGTGGGCCATAAGAATCAACTCCACAGGTGGGCCTCAAGAATCAACTCCACTGGTGGTCTCTAAGAATCAACTCCACTGGTGGTCTCTAAGGATCAACTCCATTGGTGGTATCCAAGAATCAACTCTACTGGTGGACTCCAAGAACCAACTCCACTGGTGGGTCCCAAGAATCATCTCCACTGGTGGGGTCCAGGAATCAACTCCACTGGTAGACTTAAAGAACCAACTCCACTGGAGGGCCTCAAGAATAAACTCTATTGGTGGGCCCCATGAATCATCTACACTGGTGGGCTCCAAGAATCAACTCCACTGGTGGGCTCCAACAATCATCTCCAATGGTAGGCTCCAAGAATCAACTCCACTGGTGGACCCCAAGAATCATCTCCACTGGAGGACTCCAAGAATCATCTCCACTTGAGGACTCCAAGAATAAACTCCACTGGTGGGCCAAAACAATCAGCTCCACTGGTGTGTTCTAAGAACCAACTCCACCGGTGGGCCCCAAGTATCATCTTCACTGGTGGGCTCCAGGAATAATAATAATAATAATAATCTTTATTTATATAGCGCCAACATATTGGAATTAACTCCACTGGTGGTATAAAAGAATCAACTCCACTGGTGGGCCCCAAGAATCAACACCACTGGTGGGTTCCAAGAGTTATCTCCACTGGTGGGCTCCAGGAATCAACTCCAATGGTAGCCTCATGAATCATCTCCACTGGTGGGTTCAGGGAATCAACTACACTGGTGGTATCCAAGAATCAACTCCACTCATGGGCCCCAAGAATCAACTTCACTGGTAGGTCCCAAGAATCATCTCCACTGGTGAACCCTAAGAACCACCTCCACTGGTGACTAGGAATCAACTCCAATGGTGGACCCTAAGAACCAACTCCAATGGTGGTCTCATGAATCAGCTCCACTGGTGGGCTCAGGGAATCAACTCCACTGGTGGTATCCAAGAATCAACTCCACTGATGGGCCCCAAGAATCAACTCCACTGGTAGGTCCCAAGAATCATCTCCACTGGTGGACCCTAAGAACCACTGGTGGACTCCAGGAATCAACTCCAATGGTAGACCCTAAGAACCAACTTCACTGGTGGCCTCAAGAAGCATCTTCACTAGTGAGCCCCCAGAATAAACTCTACTGGTGAGTCCCAAGAATCATTTACACTGGTGGGCCCCTAGAATCAACTCTACTGGTGGGCTCCAAGAATCAACTCCATTGGTGAGCCCCAAGATTCAACTCCACTGGTGAGTTCCAAGAATCATATCCACTGGTGGGCCCCAGGAATCATCTCCACTGGTGGGCCCCAGAAACCCCAATCTAAAACTGCATGTATGCCATTGTTTTTGGCACTATTGCCGTAATAAATGTGTCCCATTGTCTTTTTCTGTCCATCTTTCCCTTCTCATGATATGGCCATAGTATGAGAGTTGAATCTTGTCATCTAGGAATCCAAAGAAATTTCAAGTTTATTCTCTTCCAGCACAGATTTGTTCTTCCAGCTTCCCCAGTGAACATTGGAATCTTCTCCAGCTCCAGAATTCACAGGAATCAGTTTTCTTCTTTGCTTTATTTCCGACCTTGGCAGCCATAGGTCATTTATTGAATACCTTGGATCATGTAAGTTGGATCTTTGTTACTAAAGACACATCTCTGAATTCTGTCTCCTTCATGGCCGCTTTCCCAAGAGCCATGCTAGAAGAAGAACAGAGGAGATATATTAGTTTTGTTTTCCCATTGACCTTTTGTCATGATCATGCCCGGCAGACCCCCAGCTTTGAGTACTGGTTGCCGGCCACGGCCGTTGCGACGGAAACCCTGGTTTCTTACCTGATGCTTGTATTTGTTTTCACTAGTGTGAATAGTGTTCTCTTTCTCTGCTTGCTTAATTGATTCCTGGCCAACGCCCGTGGCCAGGAATCCTCCAGCACTCCTTGAGTTAATTTGATTCTCCTTTTGATTGACAGTCTTGTTTTCCAATCGGTTTTCTGTTTTGTTCCACCTATCACCTCTGTTCTGTGTCCTCTGGTTTCCTATAAAAGGATTCTTTTACCAGTCACCTTTGCCTGCTATACTGGTCAGTTTGTTGCCTGTAGCTAGCCTGATCCTCCTTGCTGTTTACTGTTACCCGACTTTTGGCTTTGCTTTTGACTATTCTTCTGTCTCCTGTATTTGTATTACGTCTAATGGCTGTTACCTACCTGGCTTGGCTTACGTTTATTCTTCTGTCTCCCGATTTGGTAACGCGTCTACTCATTGTTGCTGACCTTTCCTGCCTGACTCTCCCTTATTGTGTTCTGTGCTCTTTTGTCTGTCTCCTGTGTCTGCATTTATTTAGTATAGATCTCAGTCTTCAGGTTCTGGACGACCTATTAAGGAGTTGGGCACCCCAAAAGGCACAGACAGGGGGTTGGGACCAGCATCAGGGCCTCACTCGGTTTGTGTCTGCTCATGGGTGCCTGACCGGTCCCTTACACCTTTTTGTCACTTTTTTTTTATCATATTTAATGCCAGTAGGGGCAAAAGTCCCCAATTTTTTTTTCTTCAAAAAATACTGTACTCCTCACTGGTTAACTGAAAATTTATTATGTTATATAAAAAAATTACAATATCCATTTGAGAAAAAAATGGGAATTTTAAGGGCCAAATATAAAGTTACTTCTCCTGCTACTTTTATGAAAACATTGCTCGAGTCCTTTTTTAATAATTAATCCGCACCATTCACAGACTCCATAAAACTATGCAAGATCTGAGTGGTGGGAGACGAATGAGGCCTTTTGGTGTTATAAAACAGCATGGGCTCCATAATCACACCGTGATTTATGGGGACAATAAGGCAACGTGTTCTTACTGTTTACAAAAATTATCCCGCACTGGAACATTTTAAATTACATTCTTTTTCCTTTCAGACGGGATTTTTGAGGTGCGAGAAGCTTCGTATCTAAAGTGTCAGGAGCAAATATCGTTAACCAATTATTGTAAGGGGCTCAGCAGGGCAGACCTCTATGAATCGGGAGGTCTCATACGTGACCTCAACTGGGCTGACCAAGAAGTGTCAGATACTGATTCCATTCATACAATTTCATTGTTGCACATTTGCAAATAGTTGCACGTCCTTTGATTACGTTGAGTGATTTATTTATTTTTATTGAATTTAATTAAAAATTATTATTTTTGCTGTAGTCAGCGCTTTGAAGGACAACTCGTACAAATCTAATAAGCAACATCAGATGGCTTTGCAGGAGGAATACATTGATGGGCTAAAACAGGCCATCAGTTTTGGATCAGAAGGGGCCCAACGTCCAGGACCAATGCCCTGAGGCCTAACTGAAGCTTCTGAGCCCCTAATTTAAACTATATAAAAGGGCCCCCACCTATCATGTACCATTTGTAACACTGGGGTCTTCTTATAGGACAGAGATGCTAACGGGCCCCCTCGGGCTCTAGGGCTCGGTAATGACTGCTACCTCTATAAAAGGGCCCCCACGTACCATTTGTAATACTGGGGTTTTATAACGTGACATAGGCGCCTTTGGGCATTTTTAGGCTCCAGGACCCGCTAACGACTGCTATCTTTATAAAGGGCCACTACCTACCCTGTTTCATTGTAATACTGAGGTTTTCCTATGTGGCAGAGGGACTAATAGACATCTTCATACTCTCGGAGCTAGTAATGACTGCTAGCTCTATAAAAGAACCCCCATGTAATATTTGTAATACTGGGGTCTTCCTTTGTAGCAGAGAGGCCTTTAGGCCCCCTAGGCTCCAGGGCCTGGTAATGACTGCTACCTCTATCAAAGGACACCCACCTACCATGCACCATTTGTAAGACTGGGGCCTTCCTGTGAGGAAAATGGGCCTCTGGGCCCCCTTAGGCTCCATGGTCTGGTATTTATTGTTATATCTATAAAAGTGTCCTCACCTACCATGTACCATTTGTAATACTGGGGTTTTTCTATGTAGCAGAGGGGCTTCTAGGCCCCCCAGGCTCCAGAGCCTGGTAACAACTGCTACCTTTATCAAAGGACCCCCACCTACCATGTTCCATTTGTAATACTGGGACCTTCCTATGTGGAAAATGGACCTCTGGGCTTCCTCAGACTCCATGACCTGGTATTGATTGGTATATCTATAAAAGTGTCCTCACCTACCATGTACCATTTGTAATACTGGGGTTTTTCTATGTAGCAGAGGGGCTTCTAGGCCCCCCAGGCTCCAGAGCCTGGTAACAACTGCTACCTCTATCAAAGGACCCCCACCTACCATGTTCCATTTGTAATACTGGGACCTTCCTATGTGGAAAATGGACCTCTGGGCCCCCTCAGACTCCATGGCCTGGTATTGATTGTTATATCTATAAAAGGGTCCTCACCTACCATCTACCATTTGTAATACTGAGGTTACTTTCTTTCTATACGGTAGAGGGGCCGTTTGGCTCTTTCAGGCTCCTAGGCCCGGTTATCACTGCTATCTCTACTTCTTACTATATACCATTTGAAATACCCAGGTCTTCCTATGTGGCAGTGGGAATTTTGGGCTACCTCAGGCTCCAGGGCCTAGTAGTAACTGCTAGCTCTGGACCCCTATAGCTTTAACTCTGCTCATCAGAAGACCCTGCTCAACATCCAGGGGCCCCACATGCTGACTGCACCTACAGGGTCCCTGGATGGTGGTGTTGGCTCTATGGCCCTCCAGCAGCTGTGGGTTGGCAGGTCAGCATGTGGGGCCCCTGGATGGTGGTGTTGGCTCTATGGCCCTCAGCACTTGGGTGCAGTCAGATGTGGGGCCCCTGGTGGTGGGTTGGCCTATGGCCCTCCCGCACTGTGGGTGCAGTCACTGTGGGGTTCTGGATGGTGTTGGCTCTATTGACCCATCATCCAGGGACCCCACATGCTGACTGCACCCACAGCTGCTGGAGAGTCTATAGAGCCAACACCATCATCCAGGGGCCCCACATGCTGAATGCACCCACAGCTGCTGGATGGGCCATAGAGCCAACACCACCATCCAGGGGCCCCACATGCTGACTGCACCACAGCTGCTGGAGGAGTCTTAGAGCCAACACCACCATCCAGGGGCCCCACATGCTGACTGCACCCACAGCTGCTGGAGGTCCATAGAGCCAACACCACCATCCAGGGGCCACATGCTGACTGCACCCACAGCTGCTGGAGGGGCCATAGAGCCAACACCACCATCCAGGGGCCCCACATGCTGACTGCACCCACAGCTGCTGGAGGGGCCATAGAGCCAACACCACCATCCAGGGACCCCACATGCTGACTGCACCCACAGCTGCTGGAGGGTCCATAGAGCCAACACCACCATCCAGGGGCCCCACATGCTGACTGCACCCACAGCTGCTGGAGGGTCCATAGAGCCAACACCACCATCCAGGGGCCCCACATGCTGACTGCACCCACAGCTGTTGGAGGGGCCATAGAGCCAACACCACCATCCAGGGGCCCCACATGCTGACTGCACCCACAGCTGCTGGGGGGGCCCGAGAGCCAACACCACCGGCCAGGGGCCCCACATGCTGCTGCACCCACAGCTGCTGGGGAGCCATAGAGCCACCACCACCATCCAGGGGCCCCACATGCTGACTGCACCCAAACAGCTGCTGGAGGGTCCATAGAGCCAACACCATCACCCAGGGGCCCCACATGCTGACTGCACCCACAGCTGCTGGAAGAGCCATAGAGCCAACACCACCATCCAGGGGCCCCACATGCTGACTGCACCCACAGCTGCTGGAGGGTCCATAGAGCCAACACCACCATCCAGGAGCCGCACATGCTGACTGTACCCACAGCTGCTGGAGGGTCCATAGATCCAACAACACCATCCAGGGCCCCCACATGCTGACTGCACCCACAGCTGCTGGAGGAGTCATAGAGCCAACACCAACATCCAGGGGCCCCACATGCTGACTGCACCCACAGCTGATGGTGGAGCAATAGAGCCAACACCACCATCCAGGGGCCCCACACATGCTTAGTTGGGGCAAGGGTAGTACATGGAAGTCTTGGTCCTGCTCTTCCAACCAATGTCATACATTTCTAGCCATGTGACATGTCACATTGTCTTGCTGGAAGATACCCTCCCAGGGAAGAAAATCAGCAAGGAGGGACTGATATCCAAATTAGCGGAGAATGCCTTCTACATGAATAACAAAATCAAAGAAATTCTCACAATTGACTCTTGTCTGAGTCTTCATTTCTATCCTTGTGACGTTTTCTGTCTAGTCTGTCCTGTAGTCGTCTTCCTTCTTTACAACATTTCCAGTATTTTCTTTGCCTTGTAAATCCACAAGTCCCAGGATCCTTTGCGGTGCTTAAATTCCTCCCTCACAACCTCAGTTTCCGTGAATAACCTCTGTTTCTTTTTCACGATAGAAACCACGTGAAGCAGGAACCAATGGGTGTGGCTTCAAAGAATGCCCTGAAAAGCCACACCTCTTTGTCACTCGATTTTTGGGTGGAACAGAGGTTTAGAAACCTTGGTAAAAATGCGGGAAAGAAACAAAAAAATGAAATAAAAGTGCTTTAAAATGGCAGAATACGGGAAGGATTAGTGAAATTTTTTTTTTTTTTTGGGAAGACCCTTTAAGTTTTTCCTTTAAATTGCTAAAAGCCCGGAAGTTTTTAAAAAAGCGACTGATAATGATTCTGACAATAGAAAAATTAATAAGCAAATGATAAATTTTAAAAAGGGGAAATGGGCATCTTAGTTATAGGGGGTTAGAGGTTTTTAACTTATTTGTTTTTGAGAAAAGACGGCTTGGGGGGACATATTAATTTATTTAAATTTAAAAATGGCCCCTACAAAAGTATGGGAAAAATTTTTTCTTGTAAAGCCCCTAAAAATAAGAGGCTTTCCTTCGGCTGAGAAAAAAGGATTAATCCCCGAGGAGAAGGGCGTTTTCATTGAAAGAACTGTAAATCTGTGCAATACCCGGAGGGTTTTCCAGCAGGAAAAAATGGGGTTTCAAGAAAGGCTTAGTCCTCCCTAAAATAAAAAATTTTTTAATGCTTATGTAGTTGTAAAATTCTGGATCCTGGCTGGTGGGGTCGGGGGTCAGAGATGGTGTCCCCCCGTTTTTGCCTTGTGGGGTTTTAGGGCCCTTACCTTTGGGGAGGCTGGGCTTGATGTCCTTGTCTCCCCCCTTTACCCCCATTTTCCCCACCCCTTTGGTGAACTTATGGACGTGTCTTTTTTAACCATTCTAACTAGTAATAGTAAATATTCCCCCTTTTTTGGACAAAGGTGCCGCATGTTATCTAAAAGCGGCCCCCTAGTCCTGGGATGTTTGATCCCAAATTGTCCTTCAGTTCTGAAAAATTTTAAAAAGTCTTCCAACAAAGAAAAAAAAAAGTCTGGTCTGAACATTAAGTAAATTTATTTTCCATATCTTTTTATACTCAGGGAAAATTTGGGAGTTTTAAGAAAATGTGAAATTATTTAAAGTACTCAACTAACTGTGCAATAATATCCCTTATCATCATTTAGCCCAAATCAAAGAAAAGCGTTATGGAAAAAATTTATTATTAAAACTCTTATCTTGTATCTGCATGGAGACACAGTAATGGCCTAATTGTTCAAAACCCACAAGGATAAATGTATCCAGACAGAATAATATTTTAATTATGGAAGTCATCTATGACTGTCTCTACATGGAAGTGATTCAATAACATGGCAAATGCTGCGACTTATAATGTCAATATCTGCGTAGGAGAGACTTGAAACTGCAATTGCAGACTCTTCTATTGAGACTTGTTATCTGTCTTCAGTCGGGTTTATGCACTGACACAAAGCCTTGTTATTTAGTGCATTAGCGGAAGGTCAGATTCCTAAGAACCGAAATATTATATACGGTAAGACCCATTTCCCCCGGGGGGAAGAGAGATCATGTTGATGTCGCGAAATAGGAAAATCCAAAAAAGAAAAGGATAAGGGGACATTTAGGGGCAAAAGGGCGGTTCTAGGATGTCCAGGATAAGTGGCGGGAGACAGAAAGTCAGTATGAGGTCAAAAATCCACAGAAATGTGCATATAAATCATTGGAGAGAAACTCTCTGGAACCCAGACTATTCTAACTATTCAATAATCTGGAATATCTAATAATTTGTCTTGCAAGAGGAAAGCGAGACGGCGCTCACAAGCGCAATACTGCGACTTTTGGGTAAAATTAGCTAGTACTTAGTTTATGTACTAACCTTGTAGTGTTGTGCAAAGAAAGGCACAACACTTTTTTGAGCATCCAAGTATTTGCAACTGAGGAAGTGTGGGTCTTTACCGGAAATAGTATTCATTGCTATTTTAATAAACCTTAAATTTAAAAAGAGTCCAGCGGGGGATTACAGTCATTTAAAGGTTTTTTTTGGGAAATGGAGGAAAATCGCCACACATTCTGGATAATAATAATAATAATAATTATTATTATTATATTCTTTTATCATTATTTAATAATAATAATAATAATCATCATCATCATCACCACTATTGTTTAGTATTTAATACTTTTTATTATTAATTAAAAAAATTTAAATTATAATATTTTATTTTATATTGATTTATTTTCTTCTATTTAGTTTTAATTTTTACTATAATTATTTTCAGTTTTTATTATTATTATTATTATTATTATTATTTTTAAATTATTATTTCAGTTATTATTTTTTTATGTATATTTTTTATTTTATTGTAGTAGTAGGATGAGGGATGATGATGATGTGATGATGATGATGATGATGAGTAGTAGTAGCAGTAGTACTAGTATTGCTAGTATTATTATACATTTTTTATTATTATTATAAATATTATACTTTTATCATTATTTATTATTAATAATAATAATAATAATAATAATAATAATAATAATAATCACTTTTGTTATTATTTTATATTACTATTATGATATATTTCTTCTATTATAATTATCAATAATGTTACTACTACTACTATTATTATTATTATTATTACTATTATTGACTGTATCTGTTTGATAAACCTCTAAATATAGTGATCACTTTAAAATTATGACAATTATGTGAGGTTATATATATTGTAAGGGGGTAAGCTCGGTCGCACAGCGAGGTCCCAGGGCAAATGGAGACACAGACAGCTTTGTAGCAGAAGCCCGGTTCTTGTCCGGCATTTATTGTGCGAATGGTAGCCAAACGTACGTCCGTACAAATAATATACAAAATAAATCCTGTCGTCCCAGCACTAACTAAACAAAAGTCGTCCTAACTACTGTCTGGTAGTTGGCGCTTGTGTGTAGTCTCTCAGGCCTAGCTTCCTGGCCTGTAACTGCGGACACACCCCCACAGTCAGCTGACTAGCTGACTTATACAGCAGACGAAACCTGGCACTGGAACCTGGGGGAGCAGCCCCCACCCAAACTCTTTGAATGCTCCGGTTTAAAAGCCGGACCGGACTAAGCTGTGTTTCCACAGCTAAACTACTTTGACAAACATTTTGCCAACCGCCTAATGCAGCTGGACAAAAAACGAGTGCCGGCTTCTACCTCACCGAGGCCAGGTCTCTCGGTGACCTATATTACTCTCGCCATACCTGAGCGAGAATTCTGGGGCCTATGTATACCCCGTTTATCACCTTGCTCTTTGGGGCCTTACATATCCCCCCCCTCTGCTCAGACCTGTGGGGAGGAGCACACTGTGCCTTCCGACAATGGACAAGTGACAACGCGTCCGCATTGCCTTGCTGAGAACCAGGACAATGTTCCACATAGAACTTGTAGTCCTATAAGGCAAGAAACCACCTGGTAACCCTAGCATTTTTGCCTTTATTCTGGGCCATCCATTTTAAAGGTGAGTGATCGGTGATCAGTCTGAATTGTTGCCCAAACAAGTAGTACCTATGGACTCAATTGCCCACTTAAGAGCCAGGCACCATTTTCAAATTATGGCGTAATTTTTCTTGCTGAGGTTAGCTTCGGCTTAGGTAGACCATGGGTGTTCTACACCTTTTAATACCTGTGAAAAGGGACTGCCCCTAGACCAACATTAGAGGCATTGCTGTACTATAATTCCCTTTTAAAGTCAGGTGCAATTAACACTGGCCTCTTACATAAGACCTCTTTTAATTTCTGGAAGGCTCGTCCCATTTTACCCTATTGGACTTAGCCCCTTTTGTAAGGTCTGTCAGGGGAGCTGCGATGGTGGCAAAATTTGGGACAAACCTTCGATAATATCCCGCGATCCCTAGAAAAGCTTACCTGCTTTTTTGAAAATGGTTGTGGCCAGTTTTTAATGGCCCTCCACTTTGTCATTTGTGGTTTAATAACCCCACGTCCAATATTGTAACCCAAGAAAGCGAGCCCCTCAAGCCCAATCCCCAACACTTTTTGGGGTTTGCCGTCATCCCAGCCTCCGGATGGAGTCTACCACTCCCTGGACCTTACTTAGATGCGATTCCCAGTCTGTGCTAAAAAATGACAACATCATCTAAGTAGGTTTGCTGCATATGCTCTGTGGGGTGTAGGATTATATCAATAAGTCTTTGAAAAGTGGCTGGGGCCCCATGTAGGCCAAAAGGGAGTACTACATATTTTAAAATGGCCATCAGGCGTAGAAAAAGCCGTTTTTTCTCTCGCTCCTTGGTAGTGGCCCCTGCCATTTAACCTTTTGGTCAGGTCAAGGGTAGTAATATTTCTTGCAGGGCCCAGCCGTTCAATCAATTCGTCCCCCCTTGGCATGGGATAGGCGTCGAACTTTGACACCTATTTAACCCCCGGGAAAGTCATTACAAAACCTGATAGTGCCTTTCAGGTTTAGGGTTGAGGACAATGGGACTTGACCACCCACTTTTTGACCTCTCTATAACTCCAAGGCTAACATTTTTCTGTACCTCCTCTGAGATACCCTTCCTTGAGTTCTGGCACCACGTTTACAGCCTCAGACTTCACCTTTTGGCCAGGGTCTGTCACAATGTCATGCTCAAAAAACATTTGTCCTACCTGGTACTTTGAGAAGGTCTCTTATTCCTCTGCAGGAACTCTCTGCCCTCTGTACTGAACTGCTGACAATGACTGTGATATACGGACCTCGGGTAACTCAGTGCTCGGTACTTTCTTGGCCTCCCAGTCT
Organism: Phyllomedusa bahiana; assembly: GCA_025379985.1. Lineage (NCBI taxonomy): Eukaryota > Metazoa > Chordata > Amphibia > Anura > Hylidae > Phyllomedusa > Phyllomedusa bahiana. Next base: position 39,782 of record JAODAL010005685.1, on the reverse strand, counting down.
GCTGAAAAGAACCTCTCTGTCCTTCCGGGTTTTAGTAAGTTGATGTGGTAAATTTGTAGGGGCTTTCTTTTCCCCAGCTGGTACACCTTGTGATTTACCTCACTTATTTTTTCCCTAAACCTCATAGGGTCTTTGCCACTTAGCGAGGAATTTTGCTCTCTACGGTCGGCACATAAAAAAAAACACACGATCCCTGGTTTAAATGACTGACCCTCGCAGACCTATTGTTATTCTGGCCTGTGCTTCCTGAGCTTGCTGCATGTGCTCTTCTACGATTGGCATAAACTGCCGTAATCCTGTCTTGCATGTCCGCTATGTGATCTATTAACACTGCGGGTGTGGGGTTTGTCCTGTTCCCAGGTTCCCTTCGCCATGTCTAACAGCCCCTGGGATGCCTACCATACAGCAGCTCAAACGGGGAAAATCCCGTGGACGCCTGTGGAACCTCTCGGATGGAAAACATTAAGTATGGTAACAGACGGTCCCAGTCCTTCCCATCTTTGTCAACTACTTTTTTAAGCATCCCTTTTAGAGTTCGGTTAAACTGTTCTACCAGGCCATCCATCTGGGGATGGTACACAGACGTACGCAGATGGGTGATGTTCAGGAGCCGACAAGCTCTTTGGTAATTTTTGACTTTAAAGGGCGCCCCCTGGTTGTCAAGATCTCTTTAGGGATGCCGATTCTGGTGAACATCTGAAACAGCTCACGTGCAATGACTTTGGATGACGTATTTCTAAGAAGGATGGCTTCTGGGTATCGAGTGGCATAATCCAGCACGACTAATATGTGCTGGTGACCCCTTGCTGATTTTGGGAGTTGGGGGCCCACTAGGTTATGGCGATTTCGTTCGAAAGGGACCTCAATTATGGTAGTGGAACCAGTGGATTACGGAATTGTGGCCGTGGGGCATTAATTTGGCATTCGGGACAGGACTGGCAGAAGTCCTCTATGGCTTTATAAATCCCTGGCCAGAAAAAATTTTTGCTCGATACGTTCCCGGGTTTTTTCCCCCCCTAGGTGCCCACACAGACATGGGAATGACCTAGCTTCCAATACCGAGCGAACATGCGGATTGGGGCACCACCAGCTGCTCTATGACCTCAGTCGGAGTCTTTTTTACTTAATATTTAGGTCATTTTGGACTGCAATTAATTTGGATACACAACTCAATGTCAGGGTCTAGGATGACGCCATTTATAACTTAACACTTTTAAAGGCATTCACTAAGTTAGGGTTTCCCCTTTAAATGCCCCAGTACCCAAAATTTCCCCTGGTGATTTGCAAACTTGAGAATTCAAACTCAGGGGGAGTTTTATCTGAGTCCCCTGCCCGGACCTCCAGAGGAAAATCACCCGTATTCGGGGGCCCCATTTGATGTGACATGGTTTTTTACACTTAGAAGGATGATGGGACTTACACACCCTGCTTTGCTTATTTTCCACATGTTCCAGAACAGTGGAAAGTCCCGTCCTACAATAACTTGGTGTGAAAGTTCTTGTACAACACCCACTTCATGGCTCACCGACCCACAGGGAGTTCCACTGTGACCACGGCCGCGGGATTGTCCTTAATGTCCCCATGAATACATATGACTCCCAAGCAGGGGTCTGGATTTTAGCCCGCAGGTACCAGACTGGCTTGGACTAAAATCACTTGACTCCTGAGTCCATGAGAGCCGTTATGGATGACCCCCCCCTTGACAGGGCACACCTGCCGGTCACCCATATTGTCCCTTTGGGCAGCAATAAGCAGGCCTGGCATAATTTCGACCTGCGCCCTTCCCAAGTCACAATCCATGGGCTCATTTTGGAGAGGGCAGTTAGAGCCACATGTCCAGGCCCCGGGGGTGCCAGTAGACTACATGGCCATGAGGCCTAGTAGTAGGGTCCTTTTGGGATTTGGCATCCGTTTACCGGTGCGCTCTGACAGGCATGCCACCCTCCCTTTCCAACAGTCTCGCCCCCCTAGTAATAGGAACATTTTACCAGCTGATGGTCGTCTCTGGTTCCCTGGGGCAATGCAAGTCTGTTGGGAAATCCTCTGTGGCAGTATAAACGCTCACGACGGACACCAGCTATCCACGCTTTTTGGATCGGTGTATCCTAGGCAGCGTTGAATCCTCACAGGCAGGGCAAGTTTGAAGCGGTTTGCACACACCCGTTCGACGATCTGTGCGGACGACGCTCCCCCGGCTGCAGCCACTTGCTTGTCAGATGGAACAGGTTTATACATCTGTGACCGCGCAGGTTTGTTCGGGTTGTTCTCCCAGGAGTACACACGCCGTGCCCGAACAGCCAAGGTTACTCCGAGCCGAGCCAGGATCTTCCCGGAGTTTGGTATAGGGCATTGGCATCCTGGACCTGTAAATCAAAGTATGCCTTCTGGGGTTCTCCCGTCAGAAAAAGGGGGGCCCGCACGTCCGCTCACTGGTTTGGGGTAGTTGTTCCCTCTCAGCGATCCTCTCGACCGTGCACAGATAGGCCTCGATGTCATCTTCTGCCGTCATTTTCCTGAGCGCGCTCTGCACGAGCTGTTGGGGTGCCACCTGCAACCCCTGAGTCACCCCTTGTCTTTCTGTCAAGGCTTGTATTGCTGTTGCAGGGACTGATTCACCTGTTGCTGCTCCTTAGCCGCTCTCTGGTGAACCCGCGCCCAAAAGCAGGTTGGTTTCACTCTGCGCCTTTATGGCTTCCTCACGCACACGTCGTTGCTGTGCGGTTGGTTTCTTGCTGCGCAGTAAAGGCTTGTTGCAGGGGGAGGTTTTACTGCACCAGCTGTTTTATTAGTTCCTCCATGCTCGCCATCTCGGGTTTTGACTGTGTGGCCGCTTTTACCCAGGACATGGGATTTCAGCACTGTCTGTTAAACGGGTGTAAGTCTCCACAAGAGTATAGTCTCTTAAGCGTATGCCTGCATCCTCCACCAACTTGTAAGGGGGTAAGCTCGGTGGTACAGCGAGGTCCCAGGGCAAATGGAGACACAGACAGCTTTGTAGCAGAAGCCCGGTTCTTGTCCGGCGTTTATTGTGCGAATGGTAGCCAAACGTACGTCCGTACAAATAATATACAAAATAAACTCCTGCTCGTCCGAGCACTAACTAAACAAAAGTCGTCCTTACTACTGTCTGGTAGTTGGCGCTTGTGGTGTAGCCTCTCAGGCCTAGCTTCCTGGCCTGTAACTGCGGACACCCCCCACAGTCAGCTGACTAGCTGACTTATACAGCCAGACGAAACCCTGGCACTGGAACATGGGGGAGCAGCCACCCACCCAACTCTTTGACTGCTCCCAGTAAAAGCCGGACCCGGACTAAGCTGTGTTTACACAGCTAAACTACTTTGACAAACATGTGCCAACCGCCTAATGCAGCTGACACAAACGAAGTGCCGGCTTCTACCTCACCGAGGCCAGGTCTCTCGGTGACCTGTATTACTCTCGCCATACCTGAGCGAGAACTCTGGGGCCTATGTATACCCCGTTTATCACCTTGCCCTTTTGGGCCTTACAATATATATATACACTCACCGGCCACTTTATTAGGTACACCATGCTAGTAACGGGTTGGACCCCTTTTGCCTTCAGAACTGCCTCAATTCTTCGTGGCATAGATTCAACAGGTTTTGCAACGATGCTCAATTGGTACCAAGGGGCCCAAAGAGTGCCAAGAAAAATATTCCCCACACTATGACACCACCCCCACCAGCCTGAACCGTTGATACAAGGCAGGATGGATCCAAGCTTTCTGTTGTTGACGCCAAATTCTGACCCTACCATCCGAATGTGGCAGCAGAATCGAGACTCATCAGACCAGGCAACGTTTTTCCAATCTTCTACTGTCCAATTTCGATGAGCTTGGACAAATTGGAGCCTCAGTTTCTGTTCTTTATCTGAAAGGAGTGGCACCCGGTGTGGTCTTTGCTGCTGTAGCCCATCTGCCTCAAAGTTCGCCGTACTGTGCGTTCAGAGATGCTCTTCTGCCTACCTTGGTTGTAACGGGTGGCTATTTGAGTCACTGTTGCCTTTCTATCAGCTCGACCAGTCTGCCCATTCTCCTTTGACCTCTGGCATCAACAAGGCATTTCCGCCCACAGGACTGCCGCTCACTGGATGTTTTTTCTTTTTCGGACCATTCTCTGTAAACCTAGAGATGGTTGTGCGTGAAAATCCCAAGAGATCAGCAGTTTCTGAAATACTCAGACCAGCCCTTCTGGCACCAACAACCATGCCACGTTCAAAGGCACTCAAATCACCTTTCTTCCCCATACTGATGCTCGGTTTGAACTTCAGCAGATTGTCTTGACCATGTCTACATGCCTTAATGCACTGAGTTGCCGCCATGTGATTGGCTGATTAGAAATTAATTGTTAACGAGCAGTTGGACAGGTGTACCTAATAAAGTGGCCGGTGAATGTATATATATATATATATGTTGTTGAATAAACAAATGTTCTACTGTGATGTTCCCTTTTCATGGTTAATATGACTCCAATTTGGAGATGACAGGGAAGCTGCACTCTGTGAATTAGAGACCTAATAGCTACGTGACCCCCGGCAATAATGTTACTATGGATTACGAAAAGTAAATTTTGAGATACTTTGTATTTTGATTTGTATTTTTTCCGTTATATGGGCTGAGGGGAGTAGCAATAGTGATACAGAGGAGTGGGCTGTCGGTATCTCGCTAACATGCTTATGTAAATCCTGGCTGTTGCCTAATTTGAATGTGTCATTTTGTATTTATAAAATATTGACTCTATTGTTTGTGTTATGAAACATTTGTTTTTTTCATATGTTTCCTCTCACAATCTGGAGCCGTCACTAAATATTGATTGTTCTGAGCCACGTTTCTTTAGACTTTGTCTCCAAAGCAAAGTTAAAATAGCGTCAGAAATCCAATTTTAAATTCGCCCCACCGCACCGCCGTATTTTTGCAGGTTTTTTGCCCAAAAAAAACCACGATTGGATTTCAGGTATCTGGCAGCAGATAGAACATGTGCTATCGTCCACCGGCCGGACGGCAGCTTCAGTAGAAGACCCGTGCTGTGTGGACTACAACATAGATCTTCTATTGAAATCTACACAGCGCTGGGTACAGTCAGATTTTTGATGGATTCAAAATACTGAATCTTCTGTAAAACCAGTGCTGTGTAGACATTGCCTTAGGGTATGTTCACATGGATTATTGCAGGTGTATAAGGGCGTGTACTATGCGCGTCGCTATACGCCTGCTGCTTTAAAACTACACGCTGGCTAATGCGTACTTCTACAGCACTCTGGCCAGCCCCCATTCACCCTCCCTTTCTCTGGTTTGTACTAAGCATCAGAGAAAATATTGGGTCATCATAGCACTCAATGAGAGCTATGATTTTCCCATAAACTGCGGGCAGGGCCGCCGTAAAGGCAGTACAGGGGGTACTGCTATACGGGGCCCGGTGAAATAAGGTTGTTTTATAAACTTGTTTCATAAACTAGTCAGCCTGGACACGGGCCCCGCGGCACTGCTGACTGTCCGCAGCGGCCTGTGCGGCTCAGAGTGTTAGGAGGGGGGGGCCTGCGCTCCGATTCACAGTAGTAACTTACTTGCAGCAGCACTTACTTCCAGTTCTGCAGCCCGTGATCGGAGTCGGCCCCTCCTCTCTCTCTCTCTCTCTCTCTCTCTGCCAGCAGGAGTCACTGAAGCCCCACACACAGCAGAGAGAGAGAGAGAGAGAGGAGGAGGGGCCGACTCCGATCACAGGCTGCAGAACTGGAAGTGCTGCAGCACGTAAGTTACTGCTGTTAATCGGAGCGCAGGCCTCCCCTCCTCACACACTGAGATACTGTGGAGCCCCACTGAAGCCCCCCCTCTGCCCCAGCGACCCCCCCTGAGGCTGTGGGTGCTGTGTCTGAGGCTGGGGGTGCGGTGTCTGAGGCTGGCGGTGCGGTGTCTGAGGCTGGGGGTGCTGTGTCTGAGGCTGGGGGTGCTGTGTCTGAGGCTGGGGGTGCTGTGTCTGAGGCTGGGGGTGCTGTGTCTGAGGCTGGGGGTGCGGTGTCTGAGGCTGGGGGTGCTGTGTCTGAGGCTGGGGGTGCTGTGTCTGAGGCTGGGGGTGCTGTGTCTGAGGCTGGGGGTGCTGTGTCTGAGGCTGGGGGTGCTGTATCTGAGGCTGGGGGTGCTGTGTCTGAGGCTGGGGGTGCGGTGTCTGTGGGGGGGAGGGCGATGGGGTTTGTGGGGCGGGGTTGATGTGTGATGTGGGGGGGGGGGCAGATGCTTCAGCTGTATGGGGCCCTTAAATTTCAGATGGCGGCACTGATTGCGGGCCGTACTATGGGTGCATTGCAGCGCAATTATGCCTTGAAGTACAGCCCGCAATTCCGCCATGTGACCATAGCCGTCCAAAGCTAGATGGTTGGAGAGCCAGACCTCATTAATAAGCCATATATTCTAGTCACACACCTGTATGAGGATTTGAGGTGTGTTCACATGGATCATGATGTGGTCTTTTTCTTTCTTTCTTTCTTTCTTTCTTTCTTTCTTTCTTCACTTTATGGAAATACCTTAGATATGTGCAATGAGTGTGACATGATTGGGAAGCTGCGATATCGTTTCAAAGGTTTAAAATGTTGCTGTTTTCTTTAATAGATTGATAGCAATAAACATATTATGGGAAGCAAATGGTTAACAAGCTGGTTAGAGTTTGAACTTTCCCCTGGACCTACTTCTGACACGTTTGATTTTCGTTGGTGTGTGATACATTATTCCTTACTATGACTAAGCCTCCGGGGCTTGAAACATGTCAGGAGGACATGAGACTATAAAGATATAGGGCAACCTCTATGAACTTGCATGCGCCATTTTTGTAGCTTGGCGCCGACACACCAGTTCTAAATAGGTATAGAGGAGCGGATAATACGACATATGAATGAAAGTGTTATACGACAAACAATCTTGGCACTCAACACTCAAAATTGGCGCACAGAGTGTTATGCACCAAACTTTGTATAGCAGTTTCGCATCAAACTTTGGTGCATTAAAAAGTGTCATCAGGTGCACATTGCTGCAAGTTTAGCCATACACCTGTTCAAATATCTATAGAACCGGCAATATACGGCAAAGAAACGGCGATGGCGAATTCATAGTTCTCATTTTAATTGTACTTATTAAAATATGATTTCATTTATTCCTATATTTCTCATTGGAAGCTGGAGAAAATTCCATTTTTTTGGGGGGATGCACATTTATTATGGTAATTGCACCAGAATTCTGCCGCAATTTACACCAAAAATACTCAAACATCAGATGCAGCAGCACACAGCTAGCAATAAAACCCATACAGACATCAACTAGTGGAACATTTGTGATGCATTACTTCTCTGCTTTATACATGCACAAAATAAAGGCTATTATTAGTGCACAGTTTGATCAAATTGTGTATATCCACCTACTGCGTCAAGGTAGTCTTATTAGATGGGTCTCTGACTCTTAAACCTCACTTATAAACAGTGTAATGAAGCCTGGCCCTGGATGTATGGAGGCTTTGACCCCTCAGAGAAGCATCAGAGTTAGGGACCCAGCTGATATGGTAGGTGGGCATATGCAACTTGATCAAACTGTGCACTAAAATCCTTTTTTTTTTGCTTTAATAAAGCAGAGCAGTAATGCAGTAATGTTCCACTAGTCTGTATGGGTTTTAGTGTCAGATGGGAACTGCTGTGTTTGGCGTTTGAGAATTTACTTTTTGCAGTCACAACAGTGTACAATCTACCATCTAAGCAAATTGCAAATGGCGACATGGACTACCTTCTGGCTTGTGCACAACAAATACAGCAGATTTATTATGTGTTTTAGACAGTGACTAAACACTTCTGTGCCCCGGTCGACAAAAAAGGGGGTACAGCTTCAATAAAAGGGGTGTGGTTTTACGGGAAGTGGTGGGGTAGTGGAATGTGACGCTGTGTGGCAAAAAAAAAAGTGTAACCATTTTGGTGCAATTAGTGGCAAAAAGTAAGTCAACTAATAGAAGATGTAACTATGATACATGTGGCTCATTCCAAGATTGTCTGGTTTATGGTGACACTAAGTTGCCCCATAGTTTCTTCTTTCCAAAAACAACACCTCAAGATTCAATGTAGCTGTGCTGCAATACCGGCCATGGACAGATGTGGTGCTGTTTTCAGGAGAAAGCAGCTACGTTTTTCTCATCTTACACAAGACAAAAATGGAAAGTAGAAAGAGCTGTTATTGGGCAAAATCTAGGTTGACTCTTGGCCACGGGCGTAAATAGAGACAGGGCTGCCATAAATCCATTAGGGCCCCATACAGCCAAAGCATCCGGATCCCCTGCCTATTACCAGTTCCTATGTTGCACCATAAAAGTAGGCCCCTGATTTTAAAATTTGATCAGGGCCCGTGACAGAAGTAATGCCAATGCTGCCCTGATTATATCCCTGGTTGGAAGTGCAGGATCTCAGCATTTGGCTTATTAGGGTTATTATTAAGAGAAAAAGAGAAATACAAAAACCCGGAAAGGTGCAGCCTCAGGTAGTAGCGCAGGTTGTGCCAGGACACAAGTGTATACTGTATACTTTCACCTCATATCGTTGTGTTTTCTGACGGGAGGCACAACTCTCCGTAAGACCCAATGCCGGTGTTTGGCCGGTGTAGGAGTCAGCAGCTTGTCTATTGTTAGGTTGACAGGTTTCTGTCACCTTTCCAACATACCTTGTCTGTATAGTCCACTCTTTTCTAGTATTTTGTATTTTTAACGCCTTTTGTATGCCGAAAGCTTTTTGAAATTCTTATGGACACCAGTGCGGATCTACCATTCTTCTAATTGGTTCAGCTGTGATATCCAGCACGGAGGTGGAGAGCTGTTTCAACTTTGTTTCTCTTTTCAGACGCTTTGTACCTGGTGTAGGTGACGCTCTCACTGGTGTTGTTCTCCCTGGAGCTCCCTGTCTTTACATTTTGTTTCTTTGGTTGATGCCTTTTGGACAGATGATGCAAGCCCCAGGTGATGCACTGTAAGTACTTAACCATTGTAACGAAATATTTAGCAAAACTGTACACAATATCACACTATTTTCTGTAACCAGTTTGTTATATTACTCATTTGTTATCACTTTATCATAATTGATTAATTATTTCCTATATTCAATAAAATTGTGTTATGCCCTAATTGACCGGTATTCTTTAAAGCCATATCCAGAACCTGTACTGATAAAACATAGCAAAAGAAATGCAAAAAAAAAAGTTTTTAAAAATATAAAAAAAGAAAAACCTCTTAACATTATTATATAAAAAGAAAATAAACAAAAAATAAAAATAAAATAAATGTTATCGCTAAATCCCTATTCCGTACAGTGAACACCGTCAAAAAAAAAAAAAAGGATTTTTTGGAGATCATATTGCATCCCGGAAAAAGTCGCTTTTCAAATTGGTACCAATAAAAACTAGACTAAAAATGAGCCATCAAACAGCTTTGCTGGAGAACAAATGAAAAAGTTACTGGTCTCAGAAAATGGTGAAGCACAATTTTTATTTTTTTATTTTTTAAGGAAAGATTTTTTTTTGTGGCAAAACAACAAAAACTGTATAAATTTGGCCTTGCCAGCATTGTACCAACCCACAGAATGCAGATAACTCATAATCTGTTTCGCCGGATGAATTCTGTAAAAACACTACTTCCCGCCCTCCCTTCCAAAAAGGCATGAGGGTCCATTTATCAAGAACAAAAAAGGGGCTTAAAAAGTCCAAGTTGCCGGCACCATTTCTTCAAATGAATCAAAAACGTCTTTATTTATAATTCCATTAAAAGATATAGATATCCAAGTGGTCACTGACGTATTCGTAGCATGTACATCTAAAATTCACATCAAAATAAAACAAGTAACTAACCAATGGCATCATGGGCAGGTCACAAGCAACAGATGACAAATATTTAAGTGATTTAGGGTCCGTTTACACGGCACAGGACAAATACCGGTTGGTTTATCCAACCTGTATTTGTCCTGTTTTCGTGTCATGCACACGGCCACTGGGGGACGGCATTTCTCCGCGGTTTGTGGAGAAAAGCCCTCACCCCTTCACATAGACATGTTCATATTCTGTCCAAAAACCGGACACAAGAATGAACATGTTCTATGTTTTTCGGACCGCCGGCGGTCTGAAAAACCGCCGGGTGGAAAATCTCCCCACTGCACGGATTTTCCATTAAGGTCCGTGTAAAAGTTTTTCAGCCGGTTTGCAGCTGGTTTTCAAGAACCGGCTGAAAAAATGGCTGAAAAACTGTCCCGTGGGGACATGTCCTAAAGGTCCTTTCACACGTAGATGTGTTTTTATGCATTTTTTTATGGGGTTTTTTATGCATAAAGGCACAGAAACTAATGCTGTGCATTATTGCACAAAAAAATGCATAAAAAATGCACCCCAAAAAAAAACGCACTGTGAGAAAGTACCCTAAATGGAAACCAAAAACGTAAACATGATATAAATGCATAACTAGAGATAAAGAATTATCACATGATAGATGAAGGGAAGAGAAAAAAACAACAAAAAAAAACAAAAATAACAAAATGAAAAAATGTTGGTTTCCATTTAATCACTTAATTGTCATCTGTTGCTTGTGACCCACCCATGATACCATTGGTTAGTTACTTGTTTTATTCTGATGTGAATTTTAGACATACATGCTACAAATAAGGGTATTCTTACCCGAAACGTCTTAGTCCGTCTGACCACTTGGATATCAAATACTTTTAATTGAATTATAAATAAAGCAGATTTTGATTCATTTTAAGAAATGGTGACGGCTACTTGGACTTTTTAAACCCCATTTTTGTTCTTGTTTACAACCATTGGCCAGCGGGAGAGGCCGTGTACCAGGGGCATCACTAGGCAGTTTTATCCGGGGCTTGTGTCCCAGATAAACCTGCCTGTACCCCAAAACTCGCCGGGCTCCAGGCCGCTGACGCCGTACACCCTCTCATTGTATGTTGGCCTAATCACAGGTGAGCTGTTTGGATTCGTTCTTTGAACACAGTAGATATCCATTTATCAAGGCAGTTTCACCAGAAATCTGGCACAATTTGTGCCAAAAAATAATGCAATATATGCTTCATACCCCATTTGTGATATGTTTTATACGGTTTCTTGACACTTTTGTACCTCATCCGACAAAAGAGAAATGGCCTTGGTAAAGGAGGCGTGGCTTCACTGCAAAGAGGTGTGGCTTATTATGCAACATTGTGTGAAAAAAGTGACAAAATTTGGCACAGTTAGTGACCAAAAGTAAGAAAACTTAAAAATGGTGTAAAGTTAGACTAGACAGTTGTAACCTGTTGGAGGGGTGGATTTCTAAAGTGGATGGTGTTGTCTGTTGGATGGTCCCTGATGAACCCCAGTTATCTGAGAGAAAAGGGGGGAAACGCGTAGGACTAAAAATGGGGCATTTGTTACTATCTGCCTTTGAGATATATTGGGATATCATTATTTAACAGGGAGATATAAGTAGTTTATCTAAGTGAGTGTATAGGTAGGGAGCAGATAGGTTCTGGGGGGGGGGGGGGGGGGTCGCCCTTGTCGGGGCGAGCGCTTTAATTTTACGAAAGGTAGGTTTTCTTTTATATATATATAATTTTTTTTGTGTTATATTTTATTGGATATGTAATAAAAGTGATGTTTTAGACGTATTCGTAGGTAGATAACTCTCTTTGGTTAGTGTTAGAATAATTTGTCGAGTTGTCACTTAAGTATCTAAGAAGCACCCAATTGAGACAGTGGGGCATGAGTTGTGGTTCTAGACAGTTGTAACCTGCGCCAGATTTACGAATACAGTGATACAGGTGGCGCCTTGTAAGACTGTCCGGTATAAGGTTACACTGTCTAATAGCTTCATGGGATTGAGAAATCTGCCTCATTGTGTGTTGTTGTTTTTTTTAGTTCCACCCACAGAGTTTTTTTTTTCCCATCAAGTTGAAGATTTGTCCTTTATTCTCATATTAACCAGGGGCACAGGACTATGAATGCTCCAAATTTCAAGAGGAACGTAACGCTGATTTATAGTTCCTCGTTGTGACTCTGATTTTAATTACACATTGTTCCCACATGCGACGCTCGTTACTCGGGGACATTATTTTCCAAACTGTTTTCCTTAGAAGGTGAAGAATAAGCGTTTGCCGGTCAAGAACGGCTCCGAGTGAGAGCGCCGCGCGTGTACATTGGAGCAAGAAAGGCAGATCCATTGGTCTTCTCTATGGAAGCTTAAGGTCATAGAATAACTGAGCGGAATACATAAAGAGAATACAAATTAAACAGATTAACCTTTAAGCCGCGATGAGCGGCAAATGATATGAGCATTGATTAGAGCGATCCTCGTGGACGCAGAATACCAAAGACTTTAATTACTGACTTGGCAGATGAAATAAACAAATACATCACATTCCTACCTCTCAGCCAGGATCCTGCAAAGGAGGCTCCAGACCAATTCGCCGGCTCAGGAGGTTTCAGATTTCTTAATTTAATCAGTGAGTAATGATGTTGCAATTTCTCTTGTTCCTGTAAATAAATGGAACACTTAAAAGGGTTTTCTCACTACAAATATTAGTTTTCAACAAGTAGGGACAAGTAAATGAAGACTTTTACTAAATCCATTGCTCTTGGTCAGGAGATTAGTGAGATTTTATCTGCTATGAGTGCACACATGAGTCTCTAGGTTACTGTCCCTTTCTGATTAGACACAGTGAGTGACGTCACCAGGGCGGGACAGAACAGAATCTGTATCTCTAACAAGATTAGATTGTTTATCTTTGATAAGTGTTTGTTTTCACCCCTTTGGAGCTCTGTAGCTTTGTTCACTACAGATTACATCTCCTGCTCTTATGTCCCTGTAACACTCTAGTTATAGATGAACTAAATATGCTAATCACTGCTATAGAACCATCCACAGCCTGACCAGGCAGTGTAAGTCTAAAGCTGTAGAGCCACCCACAGCTTAGCCAGGCAATGTGAGGCTCAAGCTGTAGAACCACCAACAGCCTGAGCAGGCAATGTGAGACTGAAGCTGTAGAACCACCAACAGCCTGACCAGGCAGTGTAAATCTGAAGCTGAAGAACCATCCACAGCCTGAGCAGGCAATGTGAGACTGAAGCTGTAGAACCACCAACAGTCTGACCAGACAGTGTAAGTCTGATGCTGTAGAACTGACCACAGCCTGAACAGGAAGTGTAAGTCTGAAGCTGTAGAACCATCCGCAGCCTGACCAGGCAGTGTAAGTCTGATGCTGTAGAACCATCTGCAGCCTGACCAGGCAGTGCGAGTCTGAAGCAGCCTGTGACCTGTAAAACAGCATTGTGAGAAGTTCCCTCATTTCCTGACTTTCCTGTCAAATTCTATAGACTGCTCTCATGACTATGCAAGAAGCGTTCAAGACTTAAGCCCCTAGTGGACCAGGATAAATGGTATTTTTTAACTTCTAGTATTTTTTATATTTTTCAAAAACTTTCTTTTATTTATTTTTTTACATTAAGATCGCAGTCATATTCTGATTTTTTACTTTCAATTTTTGCTTCATGCCTTCCAAGAGTCCTAACTTTTTATTTTTCCCTCTACATACCTATGTGAGTGCTTGATATATAACTCAGGCATATAGTTATCCAAAAGAAATCCTTTTAAGGGTGTTTTAAGAATTTTAGCATCTATAGATATGAGGCACCCTAAAACATATCCTAAAAACCAGTAGGTGCTCTTTATGTTCTGAAGCTGTGGTTGAGTAAAATAGCGTAATAGAGCCACAAATGGGGGTGCAGTTTCTTAGGTGGAGTCATTTATGGGGGTCCTCATAGACCCTCTATGGGAGGTCCTGTTGGAGTCCTATAGGGATTGAGTTTTAGAAACACTGAAGTACATTATTGTAATACAGGTATTTCTGTCTATGTTTAGAACACAACTTCCTTTGAAGATATTGATCATTTGGAATCTCCAGAAAATGAAAAGTTTCCTCCAGATCTAATGGATGAGCCTGAGTGTAATGCAGCTGCTTGACCTCCTTGTGTGGCGCCATCTTGTTGGGAAAGTGTTTCGGATTATAGAGATTGAGGGAGTTGTCATCATAAATTATCCAACATGTCAGAAAAGAGAAAACTGAGTGACTTCGTCCCTTCCTCTATTGGCCACCAGCTTCTGAGCACGTGCGACAAGACTGATCATTTGTTTAGATTTAGGGCCACATGTATGAAAACTGTCCAGGTCTAAGACTTTCTTTGTTGCCCATAGCAACCAGTCAGAGCTCAGCTTTTATTTAATATAGTGAAAGAGTTCATGTGGGCTCTAATTGGTTGCTATTGGTGACATAGAAAGTCTTAGACCAAGACAATTTTCATACATATCCCCATTAGTAGCAGCTCATCCATGGCAAGAGATTTTGACAAAAAAGCTTTGACTAGAAAGCTCGTCATTATGCATGGCAGGAATCCTCTTGTCATTTCGTCTTTACCGGATCAGAGAGGCTGTTGCTTTGCAGTCGCCTCCAACAACTCTCAGGACTGATCAGCTGCCCACGCGGCACATATGAGCCTGATTTTGGGAATGGAAGTATTATATTTTGTTCCAGCACTTCTACAGGTCAAATAGAGCATTACACAATTTCCAAATAAATCAGCTTGGACATGCCGAGTCCTCGAAAATGAGAGACACCCTTTTTAGTACCATTCTACTGATAAATAGTGGTTCTTCCTGAAGTATAAAGTATACATGACACAGCCAGTGTTGGACTGGGGTGCCTATGGCCCACCAGTGGAATTTAATTCTGGGGGTCCACCTGTGGAATTGATTCTGGGAGCCCACCAGTGGAGTAGATTCTGGGGTCCACCTGTGCAGTTGATATTGGGTCTCCACCTGTGGAGTTGATTCTGGGTGTCCACCTGTGGAGTTGATACTGGGTGTCTACCTGTGGAGTTGATACTGGGTGTCCACCTGTGGAGTTGATACTGGATGTCCACCTGTGGAGTTGATACTGGGTGTCCACCTGTGGAGCTTGATATGGTGTCCACTGTGAGTTGATACTGGGTGTCCACCTGTGGAGTTGATACTGGATGTCCACCTGTGGAGTTGATACTGGGTGTCCACCTGTGGAGTTGATACTGGGTGTCCACCTGTGGAGTTGATACTGGATGTCCACCTGGAGTTGCATACGGATCCACCTGTGGAGTGATATGGGTGTCCACCTGTGGAGTTGATACTGGATGTCCCTGTGGAGTGATACTGGGTGTCCACCTGTGGAGTTGATACTGGGTGTCCACCTGTGGAGTTG
Source organism: Phyllomedusa bahiana (assembly GCA_025379985.1). Taxonomy (NCBI): domain Eukaryota; kingdom Metazoa; phylum Chordata; class Amphibia; order Anura; family Hylidae; genus Phyllomedusa; species Phyllomedusa bahiana. Next base: position 24,497 of record JAODAL010005685.1, on the reverse strand, counting down.
ATTTGGGTGTCACTGTGGAGTGATACTGGGTGCCACCCTGGAGTTGTTTGGTGTCCACCTGTGGAGTGATCTGGGTGTCCACCTGTGGAGTTGATTACTGGTTGCCCACCTGTGGAGTTGATATGGGTGTCCACTGTGGAGTTGATACTGGGTGTCCACCTGTGGAGTTGTATGGGGTCCACTGTGGGTGATACTGGGTGTCCACCTGTGGAGTTGATACTGGGTGTCCACCTGTGGAGTTGATCTGGTTGTCCACCTGTGGAGTTGATTCTGGGTGTCCACCTGTGAGTTGATAATGGTTACCTGTGGAGTTGATTCTGGGTGTCCACCTGTGGAGTGGATACGGGTGTCACTGTAGGTGATTCTGGTGTCACCTGTGGGTTTCTGGGTGCCACTCTCCACAGTACTTTATATTATACTCTGCCTCTTGCTTTTCTCTGCTTTCTCTTTACCTTTCTGCCTTTCCTAAGGATGTATATACAATTTTAAAAGAACTCCAGATCTGCAACGCTCAGAGGGCCCCTGGGGGTTTCCAATATTCCCATGTGGACCAGTCGGAGCCTGGACACAGCTAAAGCAGGGAAGGAGACACCTGCATCCAAGAAAACCTCTCTGTGCAATGTAGGTCAGGTCAGGACAATGCACGGTGGTGGGCATGGTGGCTGTCTTGAAGACAGACATTAGTAGATCTGAATGTTCCTCAGGTGCCACGTTGCTCAGCTCAGTGGGTGTTGCAGGGCTGGATAGATTGAATTATATTGAAAAGCTCTTGTATTCTGCTGATATAGTAGGCAAACCCAAATTAATACCTTTAACTCTTTGGTGACCGCCTATGCATGCTAAATGTTGGGGGCAGTGGTTGTTTAGCTCTGCACAGCCTTGTTGAAACATTACTGCACAGTGTGCAGCTGCTGGAGGGGAGAGCTGGCTGTCAATGGCAGCCGGGCTCTCCAGGGAGAAACACGGACAGTTTGTCACCGTCCCTGCCTTCCCAATCCCTGTATATACAGCGCTCAATGGGAGCTCTGTACACAGATAGTCAGGAAGCCTCCCGGTTGCCCACTTTTCTTGTGCCAAAGATCACTTGATGGCTGGAGCTTGGTAACTACAAGCGCTGCTGGGTATGGTCAGCTCAGGAGTAAATTGAGTGGGTATTTCCCCTCTATGTCTTCTGTAACTGGAGCAAACATATCAGCCTCAGTTATAGAGGAAATCAGTAAAAAGTACATTTACATAAAAATGTCCCCTGAGGTCATTTTCATACCATATGGGCGTTACAAAATTTAAAATAAAATAATTAGTAAAAAGACAACTGACAAAAATAATATATTTAATAAAAAAATATAAAACAGTCCAAACTGTAACTTTTTACCCAGACACTAAAAATTATATCACCTGTATGTAAAAATCTGTGGCAGAAAAGTGACAAAATTACAAAACTTATGTTTGCATCATTTTTGCCGTTATATAAGCCGACCCAAATTTAAGCCGAGGCTACTAATTTTACCACAAAAAAACTGGGAGATGCAGCAAGTAACTTAGTCAATTCACATAGAAGTGCCGTTATGTTGTAGTTAATGTACAGTCATGGCCAAAAGGTTTGGAGAATGACACCAATATTATATTTTCACATGATCTGTTGCCCTCTGGTTTTTATGTGTGTTTGTCAGATGTTTTTATCACATACAGAAATACAAGTGCAATCATAATATGATTAACAAAAGCTTTTATTGATCAGTTAGAATGAGTTAATGCAGCAAGTCAATATTTGCAGTGTTGACCCTTTCTTCTTCAGGACCTCTGCAATTCTCCCTGGCATGCTCTCAATCAACTTCTGGAGCAAATCCTGATGATAGCCGTCCATTCTTGCACAATCAATGCTTGCATTTTGTCACAATTTGTTGGTTTTTGTTTGTCCACCCGTCTCTTGATGATTGACGACAAGTTCTCAATGGGATTAAGATCTGGGGAGTTTCCAGGCCATGGACCCAAAATCTCTATGTTTTGTTCCCTGAGCCATTATGGCAAGGTGCTCCATCATGCTGGAAAAGGCATTGTTGATCACCAAACTGCTCTTGGACGGTTGGGAGAAGTTGCTCTTGGAGGACATTCTGGTACCATTCTTTATTCATGGATGTGTTTTTTAGGCAAGACTGTTAGAGAGCCGATTCCCTTGGCTGAGAAGCAACCCCACACATGAATGGTTTCTGGATGCTTTACAGTTGGCATGAGACAAGACTGGTGGTATCGCTCACCTTGTCTTCTCCGAACAAGCTGTTTTCCAGATGTTCCAAACATTCGGAAAGGGGATTCATCAGAGAAAATGACTTTACCCCAGTCCTCAGCAGTCCACTCCCTGTACCTTTGGCAGAATATCAGTCTGTCCCTGATGTTTTTTCTGGAGAGAAGTGGCTTCTTTGCTGCCCTCCTTGACACCAGGCCTTGCTCCATGAGTCTCCGCCTCACAGTGCGTGCAGATGCACTCACACCTGCCTGCTGCCATTCCTGAGCAAGCTCTGCACTGCTGGTAGCCCGATTCCCAAGCTGAAACACTTTTAAGAGACGGTCCTGGCACTTGCTGGTCTTTCTTGGGCGCCCTGGAGCCTTTTTGGCAACAATGGAACCTCTCTCCTTGAATTCCTTGATGATGTGATAGATTGTTGACTGAGGTGCAATCTTTCTAGCTGCGATACTCTTCCCTGTTAGGCCAGTTTTGTGCAGTGCAATGATGACTGCACGTGTTTCTTTAGAGATAACCATGGTTAACAGAAGAGAAACAATGATGCCAAGCACCAGCCTCCTTTTAAAGTGTCCAGTGGTGTGATTCTTACTTAATCATGATTGATCTCCAGCCCTGTCCTCATCAACACCCACACCTGTGTTAATGGAGCAATCACTGAAACGATGTTAGCTGGTCCTTTTAAGGCAGGCCTGCAATGAAGTTGAAATGTGTTTTGGGGGAAAAAGTTCATTTTCTAGGCAACTATTGACTTTGCAATTAATTGCTGTTAAGCTGATCACTCTTTATAACATTCTGGAGTATATGCAAATTGCCATTATAAAACCTGATGCAGTAGACTTTGTAAAAATTAACATTTGTATCATTCTCAAAACTTTTGGCCATGACTGTACTGGCTTTAGTTCACAGCCACAGAGTTTCCTCAATCCCCCTTTCTCATATGTCTTCAAACAATCAAAGGGCTGCACACAGCAATTGCTGAATAACTATTTTACTTATATCATAAAGTGCATGGTGTATGAACGTCAAGCAACAGAGCCAACATACTCCAAGTCATCACATTAATATCAATGAGCAAGTCAGTACTTAGCTGTGTATTATAGCCATCACTTTAGCTTCATATCTCAGCAAAATAGAGTCCAATATTCGAGCTAGTTAGATGAGCTGAAGGCTCCGTGCTGCACACAGCTGCGACGTTTCAGAAGATGCAGCAAGTAAGCAAGTGATGCCCCTTCATTAAGCAGGACAGACAGCCATAGCAAAGAGCAGCAACTAGAGGACTTGATTGTCCCCACTAATTAGCCAGGTAGCCCTGTCCTTAATAATTAGCCAGGTAGAGCTATCCCTGTAATTAGCTAAGTAGAGCTGCCCCTATAGTTAGCTAAATAGGGCTGTCCCCAGCAATTAGCCACATTATACACACACAGCACAGCTACATGCACATTACACACATAAGGCTCTGCTACTCGCACATTACACAAAGCACTGCTACACACATTACACACAGCTCTGCTGCAGGCACATATAACACACACACATACACAGTTCTGCTTCAGCTCATCCAGCAGTGATCACAACCAGTACAACAGAATTCTGCATACATTGAGCAGCATCACATGACTCCCCTCCCTCCTCTGTGTGACATCATCACAGCACTTTCGGGTGAGATGAGTGGTTCTTTGGATACATTGGTCTTGTATAACATATTGACTCGGGTATTAGCCTAGAGAGACTTTTTCGGCATAAAAAATGTGCTGAAAAAGTCGGCTTATACTCGAGTATGTACGGTAAATAAAAGAGGTGGGTTTTTTTTGCTATTTTTCATTATTAATCAAAAATCTATTGTAAAAAGGCCACCAAAATAAAGCCTGATATATAATGGAAAAAAAAAACAAGTGCAAAAAAGCATTATGGTGTTCAAACTCTCATGTACTAAGGAAATGAAAAGAGGTTAACTGGCCCACTCAAACTGATTAACCCCTTAAACCAAACACCTAAAAAGTACTTAATGATCAGCCTCCTTGCGCTTCAACATTCGTAACTTTTTTATGTTTTAAATGACACAACTGTATGAGGCAATGTTTTATGTGGGAGAAGTTGTACTTTTTGGTGAAATAGTTTAAATTCATTTATAAATTATTGCAGATTTTTTTTTTTTTTTACACCATTCATATTTCACACTTAATAATGTGTTAAATTAATTCTACAGGTTAATACCTACCTAATATGTGTAGGTTTTTGTGTGTGTAATGTATGCACAAATTTTTTTTTATTAAATATTTATTTTTATTTTATTTACTTTTTTTTTTTAAGTCCCATGAAGGGAGAACTGTTTTACATTTTTACACTTAGTAATGTATTAGCATATTCACATATGCTAATACATTATAATCTGTGTCAGTTTGACACAGGCAGCAGTCAGGGCAGCACACAGTCTGCCCTGATCACTGGCTTCTTACACAGACAGCCCTGGGGCTACTCTAGGTCCCCAGGGCTGACTCTGCAGCTGTTCCCTGGGACCTGTCGGGCCACCGGAGTCCTGATCACCCGAGAGAGCAGGGGAAATTCCTTTGATTATGGTGTGGTAACGAACCACAGCAATCAAAGGGTTAAGCGCCAGGGAGTGGAGGTTCCCCCACTCCCCAGTGCTTGCAGATTCTGTGCTGGGAACAGGGCTGTGAAGTATGGCTCTGCTCTCAGCGCTGTTGCGGCGCCGGGAGCCACAAAGCCCAATGTCTGCTTTGATGTAAAAAAAAAACTTTCGTCAGAGAACCTGAAGTAAAAGACGGTGGACGGTCTTTTTTTAAGAGGTTAAGGGATGCTTCTGCCCTAGAAATTCTTTTTTCTGGCCAAGGCAATACGTACTCCCATGCAATACTGTATCCGGCCATAGCTATACTTTTATCTGGCCTGCATATGTTGGCATAACAATACTGTGTCCGCCATAGCAATACTTTATCCCCCATAGCAATAGTTTGGGCCACAGCAATAATGTATCCAGCAATAGTAATACTGTATCCAGACATAGCATTACTTTATATACCCATAGCAATACTGTATCCAGCAATAGTAATGCTGTATCCAGCCATGAGTATTTTTTTCCTTTGCATTTCTTTTTTCCGCAATAGTAATGCTGTTCCAGCCTTTGAAATGCTGTTTCTACCCTTTTTACTTATCGGCCATGAAATTACTTTATCCGCCGAAATTGTTGGGCTTTGAAACCTGTATCCGGCCCATTGCAGTTGTTCAGCCTAGAAATACGTATTGGCCTTAGAAAATTTTCCGGCCTAGTTCGTATCTGGCCATGCAACCCGTATCGGCCTAGTAATACTGTATAGGCCATAGAAAACACTGTACCCGGCCTGTAATATGTTTTCCCATAAAAAACTTCAATTCCCCAACCAAACAACCAGCATAGAATCTGTATAAAGCCATTGTAATACACTAACCCCCCTTTTTTAATTAAATGGAGCCTTTAAAATTTGATCCGGATAGCAAAAACTGTCAAATGGTCAAGGCACATTTTTTCTCCCGGCATAGCCAAAACGTTTCCAGCCCAAAGAAACATTCACCTTACAAAAACGTATGCCATATAATCTTTCCCCATATAATCTTACCCCCGGCCTAGAAATCTGTATGGCCATAGCAATATGTATCTTTATAGCAATTACTTTTCCCAGCCATGTTAAAAACGTACCCAAAATGTATGCTGTATCTCCCTTTTAGTAAAAAATTTTCCCCCCCCTAGTAATAATGTATCAGTCTAGCTTTTTTTCCCAGCCATAGTAATCTCTATCCAGCCATGCAATATGTACCCAGCCTAGTAAAAAATGTTTCCAGCCTTTGTAATATGTTTTCCATAAAAATACTGTTTCCGGCCATAGTTTTTACGGGACCCGGCCTTGTAATACGTATTCCTGTTTATGTATCTCCCACAGAAATACTGTATCCGGCCCTAGCTTTACTGTTCCGGCCATAACGAAAAGTGTCGCCACGATAAATGTGTCCAGCCTATTTTAATTACTGTATTTCCCCTATTTAAATATGTATCTCCCCACAGCAATCTTTTCCCGGCCCTAGCAAGCTGTATCCCCCATGTAAATAATGTATCAGCCATGTAATATGTATCTACCCACGAAAATACTGTATCCGGCCTAGAAATACTGTTCCGGCCAAAACAGTAATGGTCCAGCCACAGCAATAATGTATCCACCCCATAGTAATACGTTTTGGCCATGCAATATGAAATTACCCACAGAAAATACTGTTTCGGCCCTAGAAATACTGTATCCGCCATAGTAATAAATGTACCCAGCCTAGTAATACTGTATCTGGCCATAGCAATACTGTTTCCAGCCTTGTAAACTGTTTCCACCCATAGCAATATGTATCTCCCCCATGCAATACTGTACCCGGCCTACAAATACGTTTTCCCATAGAAAATACTGTATGGCCTTAGAATATGTTCCAGCCATATTTATATGTATCGGCCGAAATGAACTTCCTGTAAATAAAACTTTAATTATTTTATTTGCGAAAATTACTAAGGGATACAGAGTTAATGAAGCCCTGTAAATATGCTAAAAAAACTCAATTGATGGAAAATTGGGGGGAGTGTGGAGATGCTATCTTAAATTCTAAAACCTTTGCAGAAGGAAAAAAGCAGATGGTTTACAGATAGTAAAAAAACCACAGACAACATTATGAAGGGATTGATGATTTTAGAGAAAAGGATTCTGTAAGAACTGATAAAAACAAGGAGAGTTTTTAATCCTGCGTTCCGATTAGCACGCTCCGAAGGACAGGGCCCTGAATACAGTTCCCCAAACTAATCCGGATTTTTATTACTTTTTTGGTGGTGCTTTTATTTTTTTGATTTTTGTTTTGGGGGAATCGGCTTTAATTATGTATTTAATATATGTTTTATTTATACAGATTCGAATTTTCAGCTTCTAGATTACAGAACTGCAAAGAAAAAAAAAAGATTTGGAAAGTTAATTTCTTTGTGTCTAAAAATTTTTTTTTAAAAATGTAAATACTGCAGATCTGCCGTTGCCCCGTGCCTTTTTATTTGTTAGCATAAAAATGCAAACTATGACAAATGCCCCTATTAAGGAAAAATACTATATTATGTCCCAGTATAATTAACTACTAAACATGCCCTCTAGGACAGGAATATAATACTATAATATTTCCATGTACAAGAATATAAATACTTAATTGCTCTTATTACAGGAATATAACTATAAATATGCCCTTTTGTCAAGAATTAAAAAAATATTTTATGTCCCTATGTACGAATATAACTATTTAATACTGCTCCCTAGTCAATAAATACTATAATCTGCCCCTTGTACAAAATATAAATAATTAATAATGCCCCCTTGTAAAGAATATAAAATTATGATACTGCCTCTATGTACAAGAAAAAATACTAAAACTGTCCTTTTGTACAAGAATATAAATCTATAATACTGCTCTTATGTACAAATATAATCTTAAACTGCCTCCTTTTGTAAAGAATATAACTCTATATTTTGCTCTTAGTCAATAATTTAAACTACTATATAAGTCCGTTGTACAAGGGAAAATAACTACGATTTAAAAACTGTTTATGTACAGGAAAAATAACTACTTTAATTTTGTCCCCATGTACAAGAAAATTTTTTATTTAATATGTCCCATGTCAAGAATTTAATATATAATCTGCTCCTTGCAGAAAATAAAAACTATAAAAACTGCCCCTTTGTACAAGAATTTTAAATTTATAATACTGCATCCTATATCCAAAATTTAATAATAATATCTCTTAGTACAAAGAATATTAAAATACTATAATATGCCCCTAGTCAAGAATTTTTCTAATTTTAAATTTCACCCTTTACAAGAAATAAATCTATTTACTGTATTGTGCAAGATATAACTTATAATACTGTCCTATGTTCAAGTATGATACTATAATACGCCCCCATGTTCAAATATAACTCTAAATATGTCCCCTTGTAAAAAAATATAAAAATACTTAAAACTGTCCCCTATATACAAGTTAACTATATAATAAGCCCCTTTCGTAAAATTTTAATAATTAAAACTGTTCCCTTTTACAGAAAATAAATATTAATTTTGTTCTTGTGCAAGAATTAACTATATAATCTGCCTCCATGTACAAAAATATAACTACTTAATACTGTCTTTTTACAAAAATTTTTAAATTCTTTTTATCCTTTGTACAATAATATAAATAAAATAGCTCCCTTTTACAATAAAATTTAAATCTTAAAATTTTCCCTATGTCAAGATTTAATAATAAAAATGCTCCCTTTCAAGAATTAATACTAAATAGCTCCTTGTAAAAGATTTAATCTATAATATGCCCGCTTGTACAAGAATATATTTTTATAATATGCCCCTTGTAAAAAAATATAAAATAAAATTTTCTGCCCTTATGTACAAAAATATAAAATACTGTAATTCTGCCCCCTATACAAGAATATAAATACTATAATACTGCTCCCTTTTAAAAGAATATTATATATAATAGTCCTTTGTGCAAATTTTAACTACTATAATATGCTCTATGTAACAAGAATTAACTACTATAAAATGCTCTATGTAAAGAAAATAAACTCTTAATTGCTCCAAAGTTAAGGGAAAATAACTTATAATTTTTATCCTTTGTAAAGAATATAAAAATTTTTAATTTGCCCCCATGTACAAGAATTTACTTTTTTAATTTTTGTCCTAGTTCAAAAATATAACCCTTTTATTTTCTGACCTTTATGTACAAATTAACTATATAATACTGCCGTATGTACAAAGATTAATATTTAAAACTGCCCTATGTACAAGAAATTTTAAATTTCTATAATACTGCACCAATGTAAAAGAATATAAAAACAATAATTGCCCTATGTTCAAGATATAATACTATAAACGCCCTTGTAAAGGAATTTTAATACTATAATACTGTTTCTTGTCAAGAATATTACTACTTAATATGCCTTTGTACAAGAATTAATATTTTTTAATACTGCCCCCTATGTACAAGAATTTATACTTAATATGCCCCCTTTTTTACGAAATTTCTACTAAATTGCCCCCTTTTTACGAATATAAATGCTTAATACTGTCCCCCCTTTCAAGTTTTAACTATATAATACTGCCCCCCCATTACAAGAATGTAAACTACTTAATATGCTCCCTATGTAAAGAATATAACTACTATAATTTTTGCCCCCCTTTTCAAGATATAATACTTAATTCTGCTCCCTTGTACAATATAAAACTTAAAATGCCTTTGTACAAGTTTAACTACTTTAATATGCCCCTTGTACAGAATTAAACCCCAAAATAGCCTCCTATGTAAAAGATATAAATACTTAATACTGCCTATGTAAAGAATAAAACTAAAATAATTTCGCCCCTTGTACAAGTTTTTAAAAACTTAATACTGCCCCCCATGTTCAAGAATTAACTATATAATACTTTCCCCTATGTACGAAAAATTAAAAATATATATGCCCCCTATGTACAAGATATAATCTATTACGCTCCCTATGTACAAGAATATAATTTTCTTATTGCCCTTGTCAAGAAAATAATTTTAATACTGCCCCCTATGTACAAGAATTAACTATTAATACGCCCCCTATGTAAAAGAATTTAACTAATATTTTTTTCCCCCAGGTACAAAGAATATAAACTACTTTAATATGCCCCTGTGTTGATTTACTATAATCTGCCCCTATGTACAAGGTATAATACTTAATATGTCCCTTTTAAAAATATAACTACTATAATACTGCCCCTATGTACAAGAATGTAATATATAATACTGCTCCTATGTAAAGTTAAAACCCTTAATATGCTCCCATGTCAAGAATTAACTACTATAATACTGCCCCTTGACGAATATTATTTCTATAATCTGCTCCCATTACAAAAATATAACTATTAAATGCCCCTATGTAAAAAATATTATTATTAAATGTCGATTCAGTTCTTAAATTTTCTCATTCAATAACAGAAGTCATCACGGCCGCTTTCCTTCCACAATTTTTCCCGGGGAGAATTTCGCGGCCTTTTTGGGGTGAATGTGTGATGTGATTTGTTTCAGAATTCTTACTATGGAGCCCCTGAAGGGATGGAGAAGTTGGGGTGACACAAGGGTCACCCGGTCTGGCCGCCCGGGCTTCTTAGCTCAGCTTTTCTTTGTAAAGCGCTTTAAAGGGAGAAAATTTTTTTTCATTATTTCATTTTTTAAACATTTGATGATCACAGGATTCCCGTTTTATGACAATTTGTGTGTGTCGCTGCGGCACCATGTAGGAATAATTTGGGAGGGTTATTGGTTGATAGGACTATTTAATTTTACTTAATCCTCGGGAGGTAATACAAAAGTGACAGAAAACAACGAGTTTGGGTTATGCAGCCCGAGCCCTTATTACAAAATCCATTGTCCCCAATGTGGGTAATATCCTATTTACTAAGGAAAAAAGCCCAAAAGAGCCTTTAATGGGGGTGGAATGTGAAGACCGAAGTCTGATTACTTTCCAAAGGAGATGAAAATTGTCCCAAGCAGAGAGCCCAATGCCTGAAAGGCGCAGTGACTTGCCACTCGCAGCAATAAAGAAAGGAAAATGAAAAAAGGGACGGAGAGCTGCACAAACTGACCGAAATTGTCGAAAAACACAGCGTTCTGCGCAAGGGGAAAAATATAACGGGGGGAGAGAAAGAGAAAAGTGGGTCAGAAATTCACTCCCCGGCAAAGCAATGTAGGGATGTGTGCAAAAGTGCATGTCATGAGAGGGGCAGGATGATAGTTGATAGATAGATTTGATAGTAGATAGATAGATAGATAATAGGGTAGATGTAGATAGTAGATAGATACATAGATATTAGATACATAAGGGTGATATAGTGTTGAGATAGATAGATAGATAATAGATAGATAGATAGATAGATAGTAGATAGATAGAAGATAGATGTTAGATAGTTTGATAGATAGAAGTAGATAGATAGATAGATATTTTAAGATAGATGATAGATGATAGATAGATTGATAGATAGGAAGTAGATAGATAGATTGATAGATAGATAGATAGATATGGATTTTGGTGATAGATAGATAGATAGATGATAGAAAGATGATGAATAGATCATAGAGAGATAGAGAGAAAAAGATAGGTGAATTTTGGGTAGACAGATTGAGATAGATAGATTGGGAGATGTAGATAGATGTAGATTGATAGATAGATGTGATCTCGATAGACAGTTTGAGTTGTAGATAGATAGATAGATGATAGATGAGATAGATACATAGAGGGATAGTTGGAGATAGTATGAGATAGTGATAGATAGATAGATAGATAGATAGTAGATAGATAGATAGATAGTTTGTTGCAGGGGCGTAATTGGGGGGCAGGAAGCAGCTGCCCCCGGGGCCCCCTGTTTGGGGGGCCCGTTTTCAGGGGCTTATGACGCGTCTGTCCCCCGGGTTGTGGGCCTGCACCCCCCGGCAGGAACATAACCGTTCACTGCCGACGGGCGGGCTGCGGGGCCCGGGCTACCCCCTCTGAAAAGTCCGGGGCCTCCCACCCACGAGCGCTAAGGTGGCCCCCAGGTGCTGGCGCAGGGGAAAAGTGCTGCATGGTTTTCGCGTTTCTAGACAGGGGCTGCCCGGGAGCCGAGCTGCGAGGGAGCGTGGAGCTGGTGAGTAAGTGCTTTCTTATTTTTTTTTTTATATTAATGAATCCTATCCTGCCTGCATATAGCCCTACCTACCTGCCGGTATATGGCCCCTACCTACCTGTCTTCCTTTATATAGCCCTACCTACCTGTCTGCCTGTATATGGCCCCTACCTACCTGCCTGTATATAGCCCTACCTGCATGCCTGTATATAGCCCTACCTACCTGCCTGCCTGTATATAGCCCCTGCCTACCTGCCTGCCTGTATATAGCCCCTGCCTACCTGTCTGCCTGTATAACCCTACCTGCCTACCTATATATAGCCCTACCTACCTGCCTGCCTGTATATAGCCCTACCTACCTACCTGCCAGTATATACCCCCATATAGACAGGCAGGCAGGGTATAGGGGCCATATAGGTAGGAAGGTAGGGTTTAGGTAGCTATAGGGCCATATATGTAGGCAGGCAGGCCTTAGGGTAGGCTATAGGGGGCCCATACAGGCAGGCAGGGCATAGAGCAAGCTATAAGGACTATATATAGGCAGGCAGGTCTTTGGGGAGGCTATAGGGACTATATATAGGCAGGCAGGGCTTTGCAGGGGCTATATACAGGCAGGCAGGTAGAGCTATATACAGGCAGGCAGGGATGTACTATATACAGGCAGGCAGGTAGGGCTACATACAGGCAGGCAGGTAGGTAGGGCTATATACAGACAGGCAGGTAGGTAGGGCTATATACAGGCAGGCAGGTAGGTAGGGGTGATATACATACAGGCAGGCAGGTAGGTAGGGCTATATACAGGCAGGTAGGTAGGGGCTATATACAGGCAGGCAGGTAGGGCTATATACAGGCAGGTAGGTAGGGCTATATACAGGTAGGCAGGTAAGGTAGGGCTATATACAGGTAACAGGCAGGTAGGTAGGGGCTATATACAGGCAGGTAGGTAGGTAGGGCTATATACAGGCAGGCAGGTAGGGCTATATACAGGCAGGCAGGTAGGGGCTATATACAGGCAGGTAGGTAGGGCTATATACAGGCAGGTAGGTAGGGCTATATACAGGCAGGCAGGTAGGGCTATATACAGGCAGGTAGGTAGGGCTATATACAGGCAGGCAGGTAGGGCTATATACAGGCAGGTAGGTAGGGCTATATACAGGCAGGCAGGTAGGTAGGGCTATATACAGGCAGGCAGGTAGGTAGGGCTATATACAGGCAGGCAGGTAGGTAGGGCTATATACAGGCAGGTAGGTAGGGCTATATACAGGCAGGCAGGTAGGGCTATATACAGGCAGGTAGGGGCTATATACATACAGGCAGGTAGGTAGGGGCTATATACAGGCAGACAAGTAGGTAGGGCTATATACAGGCAGGCAGGTAGGTAGGGCTATAAACAGGCAGACAGGAAAGGTAGGGGCTATATACAGGTGGGCAGGGGGGCCTGTTTACAGGTGGGTAGGGGTCATATACAAAAGGGGAATTTAGGAAAGGGGCTATATAAAAGGGCGGGCCGGGTTGGGGCCCTATTTACGGGGGCCGGTTAGGTGGGGGCCCAATATACAGGAAAAGGGGGTATTTTGGGGGGGAATATACAGGCAGGAAAGGTAGGGTATTACGGGAAAGGAGGTAGGGCCATAAAACGGGCGGGTTTAGGTAGGGTTTTATAAAAGGGCAGACAGGTGGGTAGGGATTTTAAAAAGGCGGGTAGGTAGGGTTTAAAAACCGGCAGGACAGGTGGGGGAAGGGCTAAATCCCGGGCAGGTGGGTTTAGGGGGGGCCTAATACAGGTGGGGTAGGTAGGTTTTAAAGGGGGTGGGTAGGGGCTATATACAGGTGGTAGGTAGGGGTCATATACAGACATGTGGGTAGGGGGGGCTATTTTAGGAAAGGGACAGGTTCTTTAAAAAATAAAAAAAAATAAGAAACCCACTTACTCACCACTCCACCTCCCTCCCCAGCTCGGCCCGGGGCCGCCCGGGTGCTCGGCGCGGGTTTGCAGGGTTTATGACTCAATCGCGCAGCCCACGTCAGCACGGGTTGGGCCGGGCCCCCTTTGCCCTAGCACCCGGGGTGTGGGAGCAGGACCGCATCCCGGGGGGAGCAGACGCGTCAAAACCGCCCCGGGGGGGGGGGGGCCCCCCAAAGAGCATGGGCCCCGGGGCACTGTTTTTCGTTTTGCTGCCCCCTGTAGTTACCCCCTTAAATCAGGCCCATATTAGCAGTGTTATTGGTAAGGGCTGGTTCTGGTATATTTTGGGTTAGCAGTTTGGTAGCGAAAAAGTTTGGTGAGGTTATTTTTTCCTTTGTTTATCCCATTATCAACTGCAGTTCGGTAAATGTTCGGTTTTTCGGGGAGGCGGGAGGGGGGGGGGCCGGGGGCCCCCCCAATCCAAAAGTTTGCTATGGGGCCCCCAGTTTCCTATTTACCCTCCGGGATAGTTTTAGATAGAAATTTTTTTAGAGATAGATAGATAGATAGAAAAAATAGATAGATAGATGATAGATAGTAGTTTAGGATAGATAGAAAATTTTTGATAGATAGATAGATAGGGATAAATAAAATAGATGATAGATAAAATGGGAAATAGTATGATGTTTAGGGGGTAATATGGGATGATAGAAAAAAGGGATTGGGGTGGGATATGGGATGGATAGACAGACAGCCGGTTTGAAAAAAGGGGAATAGAAGAAAATGGGTGGATAGACAGACAGAGGATAAAATAAAGGGATAGATAGTTAGAAGATAAAATATGAGAAAAGATAGATAGAAAATAGATAGATAGATAGATAAATAGGGGGCTTGGGGAAAAAAAAAACAAAAAAAAAAGGACATAAGATAAAAAAAAGAAATTTACATTGAGGGATAGTAAAAAAAAGATGAGTATTTTTTTTTTTCCAGATAACCCCAATTGTACTACACTTCGTAGCAGGTTTAGCTTTAAAGATTTGGGCGACATTTTTTAATGGGGCTTTTCCCCGCCCTTTTTTTTGGGGGCGAATACGCGCCTCCCCCGGTCCCAAAACCCCCCCGGGTGGGCCGGGGATTCAGTGTTAGGGCGGGTTTTGGGCCACTTTCAGCGGGGGCCCTCATGGGGGGCGGGCAATGGGCGGGGTTTTGGGGACGCGGTGTGGGCCCTTTTCCCAAAGGGGGGGACGCGGCGCGCTGGGAAAAATTTCCAAAAAAGTACGTTGGCGAGTGGGGGAAAAGCGAGGCCAGGGGGAAGGCGCCCCCGGCGGGCTACGCCCGGGGCAGCCCTGGTTGATTTGGTCTAAATGTTTCCGGAAAGGGCAATTGAAGCGAAAAGGAAAAAATTGGCGAGGAAACTTTAAAAGAAGATCGCTACAGGAAATCTGGGCGCTCCCGCTCCCGAAAAAGCATGGGGGAATGTTTTCCCAAACATTTTGCCTTTATAAAGGGGGAAAAAAAAAAAACCCACTTTCCAAAAATCTGGGAAAATTACAGAAATTTCAAATTCTGAAAGCTCTTCTCTTTGTTCGGCATAAACCACCCAAATTTCAAATAGGAGGGGGACAGTAAACCTTTAAAACCAAAGGAGAACTATTGACCAATCAAAATCAAAGGGGGGACATTCAAAATACAGTAAAAGGCAGAAAAGAGTGTTTGGCTGAGCTAGCGGGGGTTTTGGCTATCCCCGGCAACCAGAAAAGGAGCGACGGGGGACCCATTATAACCTAGGGAGAAATATGCCCAATAAAAATAAAAGGGCGGGACATTTCAAAATACAGTCAAAATGCAAAAAAACCCTAAATTGGTTTAGCTAGGGGGGGCCTTGGCTATCCCAGCCAATCAGAGGCGAGCTTTTTTTTCTCCCATTGTAGTCTTTGAGAGTTGGGCGAAAATCCCAACTGGGGCGCTCGGGCAAGTGCGGCAGGAGTAGGGTTTTCGAAATCAAATGAAAGACTCCAGAATTTGTCCCGAGTGTATAAAAAAATGATAAATTTAATATGGGGGTAAGGGAAAAAAAAAATTTTAAAATTCAATAAAATCATTTTTTATATTTTTTATTTTTGTTGCACCCCATACTTTGACCCTTTGGGGCAAAAGGAAAAAAAAGAGATAAACATGTTTTTAAAGGGAATTAATTTTTTTTTTTTTTTTAAACCCCCCATATTATCATTTCGTTTTTTATTAACCAAAAGGGGACAACTTTGGGAAACCCTTATCTTTTTGATTTGGGGCATGAAAAATTTTTAAATTCCCAAGTTTGGCTTAAAAAACCCATGGACGTCGCTCGCGCTTTTCCCATTGGTCCAAATAACCCGCCCCTTTTAACTTAGCCAAATTCACAAACGAGACCCACCTGCATTTCTTTTCCCATAGAACTCTATGAAAAAATTTAGCCCCCGGGGGGCCCCTCTGTTTGGGCCCGGGATAGCCAAGCCCCCGTAGCTAAACCCCAATAACTGGTTTCGGGCATTTTTACTGTATTTTAAAAAACTGCCCCGCCTTTAAATTTTGTTTGGTCCAATACTTCTCCATGGGTTTTTAAAATAGGTAAACCCCGCCTTTTTTAAAATTGGCGGGTTTTTCGGGCCCGCAATGAGAAGAGCTTACGAATTTGAATGACTGTATTTCCCCGCAATTTCCAAGATCCTAATTCCCCGAAGTTCGCTGTTCTGGATTTTTGGAAAGTGATTTTATTTATGAAATTTTTTATTGTAAAGGTTTTTAGCTCTTTTTTTTAGAGAATTTTTTGACGCCCCTTTTTAAATCGATTTTTTTATTCATACTCCGCACGGAACATCTTTTAAAGATTTCTTACTGTTTTTTAAACCTGGTCGAGTCGAAATTACCGGGGTTTTTGGGCGCGTCCCGCAGAGGGGCCCTAAATCCCCGCACTGGGGGCCCCACAAAACACTGGGCCGGAGGCGGGTGAAAAATTTACCGGCATGTATGAGCCCCTCCTCTGGACGGGAATCTTAGGCCCCAGCCCCCCCAAATGCGCCTAAGTTTCCCGCATTGCCCCATCACACATTTGGGGGAGGCCTATGGACTTTAAAACCCGGGGATGTATGAGCCCCCACTACCATCGGGGGGCGAATTTAGGCGGGGAGGCCCCAATGGCCTAAGTCCCCGCAACCCGCGCCCAAGGGCCCCCACGGCCCAAGTCCCCCCCACTGCGCCTAAATTCCCCGGGCCCGCCCTAAGTCCCCCCACTGCGCCTAAGCCCCCCCACTGCGCCTAAGTCCCCGCACTGCGCCAAAATCCCCGGGACTGCGCCTCAACACTGCCAAGGCGCGGCGGACTTTTCCCCGGCATGTATGAAACGCACCTAGGGCACCCCAATTTAAAGAGGCCCAAAATTTCCCCAGGAAAAAAAAAGTTTGGGAAAGTGCGCTTCCCACTCGGCCGGGGAAAACCAAATTAAAAAAATTTTCGCCCAAAAATTTCCCTTTTCTTGTCGGGTTTTAACAGCTAAAATAATTAAGAATGCTTAATATGCCCAAAACACGCTATGAACCACCCCAGCCGAAAGACAGGTGACTTTAAAAATGATTTGTGACTCAGTAAAAACTTGTTGAGAAAAAAATCCCTTTAAAAAACCAAAAACCCCCATGTCACCTGGGAGCCAAAATTTGGAGTTAGCAAAGCCCCTGGGTGAAGCGAGGGGCTACAGGCATTTTAAGAAATAGACTGCTGGGAGAGCCAGTTTGCTGAAAAAAGAATTTAAAAGACCCTTCCCATTAAAAATTTTTTCTAGGTGTCGAGCAGGTCATTAAAAACTTTTTCCGAAATGAATACAAGAAATTTCCCCCCTGCTGGCCCTTTCCCGGGGCATGTGCCCGCAGCTAAATACAGGATTCCTTTATGCGGGCCCCCGGGTCATGTGACCTGCAATGAATTTCTTATTTCCCAACCCGCTCCAAAGGGGGCAAAGTTACCTTTCAGCTGAAAACAGGAAATTTTTCACGCTGCCACTGGGTTTTATGGGACCTCAGTGAATACAAATTTTTTCACTGCTGCCACCAGGGCAAGTGACCTGCAGCTGAATACAGGAACTCTTTCCCCCTGGGGCCCCCGGGTAAGTGACCTGCACTGAATACAGGATTCCCCACTTTTGGGCCCCCGGGGCATGTGCCCCGCAGCTTAAAAAACAGGATTTCCTTAAAATGCTGCCCCCCGGGGGGCATGTGACCGGGGAGCTAATACAGGATTTCCCCAACTGCTGTTACTGGGTCAAAGGGCCCCCAGCTGAATACAGGGTTCTCACCCGCTGCCAAACCCCCGGGCCCTGTGACCCCGCACTGAAAAACAGGATTCCTCACTTTCGCCACCGGGGGGGCATGTGCCCTGCAGCTGAATACAGGATTTTCCCCATGCTCCAACCCCGGGGGCCCTGTGCCCTTGCAGCTGAATCAGGGTTTTTTCAAATGGCCCGCCACTGGTTTAAAAGACCGCAGCTGAATAAAAGGTTTTTTGACTGCGCCCCCCAAGTCAATGTCCCCGCAGCTAAATAAAAGGTTCCTCACTTCTCCCCCCGGGTTTTTAAAGTGACCTTCAGGAATACAGGGTTTCCCACTGCTGCCCCCCGGGGCATGTTAGCCCGCAGCTGAATACAGGGTTTTTCCCCACTGCTGCCTACCCGGGGCATGTGACCGCACTGAATACAGGATTTCTCACTGCGTTACTGGGTATGGGGGCCTGCAGCTGAATACAAAATTTCTCACTGCGCCACCAGGTCATGTGACCTGCAGCTTTAATACAGGATTTTTCCCTATGCTTTCCCCCCGGGGGGCCCTGGCCCCGCAGCTGAATTTCAAATTTCTCATGGTGCCACTGGATCAAATGACCTGCGCTGATACAGGATTTTTGACTGGGGCCACCCAAATCAAAGTGCCCTGCAGCTAAATACAGGGGTTCCCCCACTGCTGCCAAAAGGGGTCAAGTGACCTGCAGCTGAATACATAAAATTTCCCCCCTGTGCCACCGGGGGCATGTGGACCTGCAGCTGAATACAGGGGTTTCCTTTACTGGTGCCAAACCCGGGGCATGTGACTGCACTGAAACAGGAAATTTCCCCACTGCTTCCCCCTGGGGGCATGTGGGCCTGCAGCTGAATACGGATCTCTCACTGCTTTTCCAAACCCGGGGGGCCCTGTGACCTGGAGCTGAATACCCGGATTCCCCCACTGCTGGGCCCGGGGGCCCTGGACCCCGCAAACTGAATACGGATTCCCCCTTTCGCCACTGGGTCAAAAGACCTCAGCTGAAATACAGGTTTTTTCACTGCTGCCACTGGAACATGTGACCTGCAAACTGAAAACAGGATCTCTCACTGCTGCCACCCGGTTCTTGGGGACCTGCAGCTGAATACAGGATTTTCCCCACTGTGGGCCTTTTGGGGTTTCCCGTGACCTGCACTCTTTTAGAGGGTGAAAAAACAGAGGGTGGTTGTGTGACCCAGAAAAATTCTTTTTCCATATTAATAAGGAATCTGTGACTATTTTATGTTTTTTTGTCCCAATTGGTTGTTTTTTTTATTGTTTTTTTTTTTAAAGTTCTATGTACATTACTGTCTCTGACGTCCTCTCTGACAGTTCGGGCAGTCCCCAAATTAGCGTGGGTTTCCCCACAGTGCGTTTTGGGTGCGTTTTTTATGCTTTTTTTTTTAAAGCATTTTTTATGCCCGGAAGGCACAGCAAGTTAATGGTAAAATTGCTTTCACAAAAAATTGGGGATTTTTACCACGATTTTTGCCCTTAAAAGGGGCCCTTAAAAAAAAAAACCGGGGCCAAAAAACGCAATGTGGTGTGGCAAAACCCCTTTGAAGTGTAAGTTTTATCAGCAGCACCTGGTAAATATATAAAAAAACAAACCTCTCCAGTGAAGTAAAAGAGGACTGTGTGTTCCCTCCATGTTTTGCTTGTCATGGCCTAATGACGTAGTGGTCTGGTCTCATCTTATCTATCCCTGTTTGGAGAACAATAGCAATCATTTTTTCTCATTACTTTTTTATTTGTAAAAAAGATATAAGTAATAAGCGGGGGCCCCCGGAAGTAAAGTAGATCCCTTTTGGCCCCCCCCCATTTTACAAGCTTCATCTCATCTAGAGAAAAATACAAAAATCTTACTTGTCATTTTTTAAATTTTAAATTTCTATGCCAGGGCTTGGGGGGGTTTTTAGGGCCCCAAAATTGTTTTTACCCTCTGTCTTTGGGAAAGGGGGGTTTGGGGATGGTGCCCCCGATGGTCCGAGAGTCAGGGGGTCTGCAGAAACCAGTGGGCCTCCTTTAACCCCTGACTGACATTGGGCTCAGGGCCCTACATTTTGGTCGGTAAGGGGGGTTCCCCCCCGGTGCTGGGGTTTTGATGCCCACACCCCGGGGCTGAGTTTTTTGATGCCCAAACCCGGCGCGAGTTTGATGCCCACACCCGGGTGGTTCTGATGGGCCCCCAAAACCCCGGGGCTTTAGTTCTGATGCCCCCCACCCCCGGGGCCCGGGGTTTTGATTGGGCCCCCCACCCGGGGCTTTATTTTTTGATGCCCCCAAAAAACCCCCTGCTTTAAATTCTGATGCCCCCACCCGGCGCTGAGTTTTTGATGCCCACACCCGGTGCTGAGTTTCCCGATGCCCAAAACCCCGGGGTGAGTTTTTTGTTTCCCCCACCCGGTGCCTGTTCTGTGGCCCCCACCCAGCGCTTAGGTTTTTATTTCCCCACACCCCCCCCTGATTCTGATTTCCCACACCTGGCGCTGAGTTTTTGATGGCCCCCCCCGGTCCTGTTCTGATGCCCCACACCTGTCGTTGAGGGTTTTGGGTGCCCCCAAACCCCGGGGCTGAGTTCTGATGCCCCCCCCTGTCGCTGAGTTTGAGCCCCCCACCGGCGCTGAGTTCGACCTCACACCCGGGCTGAGGGGGCTTATGCCCACAAACCCCGGGGCCCGAGTTTGATGCCCACAAACCCCGGGGCCTGTTCTGATTTCCCACACCCCGGGGCGGTTTTGATTTCCCCACCCCTTTTTGTTTTTTTTTAAACCCACACCCGGGGGCTGAGTTCTGAAACCCAACAAACCCGCTGCTGAGTTTTGATGCCCCACCCGCTTTCCCGATTTTTTTTTATGCCCCAACCCCCGGTGCCCGTTCTGATGCCCAACCCCGCTGGAGTTCCTTTAAGCCCCCACTCCCCCTGCTGATTTTTTGATGCCCACCCCCCGGCGCTGGTTTTTGATTCCCACAAAACCCCTGCTTAGTTCTGAGCCCACAAAACCCCTCGCTGAGTTCTGGTTTCCCCCCAAACCCGTCGTGAGTTTGACCCACCCGGCGCTGAGTTTGATGCCCACAAAACCCCCTTTCTGAGTTCTGATTCCCCCCACCCGCTGCTTTAGTTTGATGCCCCCACCCGGGGGCCCGTTCTGTTGGGCCCCGGGGCCTGTTTTGGGGGTTGGGCAGCGCTCGATGGACACCATTTTGTCCCCATTTGGAGTTGTCGCCCCCTTTTCCCCTTTTTTGGACATTTATCTTGACCTTTGCAGGGGTGAGTTTTTTGCCCGCCCTTTGTACAAGCATGGGGAAGCCTTTTTGGGTTTTCCGCTCTATGGGCCAGGTTGCGCGCTCTCTGTGACAAAACACTCCGGCAGGATTTATGCTCCCTGGTGCCCCCGGCTGCACGGAAAATAAAAACAGGGAAAAGTTTTAGAGGAAAATTTTGCCCCTGAAAGTAAAATGAGGAAAAAAACCCTTCCCCGGAAAGCAGCTGTTAAACCCAGAATTGGACGGGGGAAAAATCTTTGTCGCAGTGCACTTACGTCCCGCAACTTAATGGCAGCTTAAGGGCAGAATCCTGCTGTAATGAAGATTACTCCCCGAGCTGCCACCACAAAAAAGGTTCGTTTGTATATAAACTATACAGTCTTCTCTGAAAATTAAAAGACAATTTTTATCAAATTTTCTATCTATCACCTAAACTATCTACTATCTTCTATCTCTTTTCTATCTATCTCAACTATCTATCTATTTATATCTATCTATCTTTATAACTATCTATCTCCCAAAACTATTTATCTTTTATTATCTATCCCCATCTCCTATCATCTAAACTATATCTATCTATCTCCCTAATTTTTATCTAATCTATCATCTATCAATATCTATCTATCTCATATCTAAACTATCTATCACCTATCTAAATTTTCTTTTCTATCTCATAAACTTTTTTATCTATTCCCCAAAATTTTTATCTATCTTTCTATCTCATATCTATCTATCTCATTTCTAAATTTTCCTATTATTTTTACTATCTATCTATTATCTATCTATTTTGATACAAATAGAAAAAGGGACACGGCGCTCGTCGGTAATATTTTGGGCCCAAAAACTTAGGGGGGTTTTAAAATGTTAAATTTTTTGTTTTTTAAAAAATTTTTGGCATTTTGCCCCATCCAATTTTAAAATAGGGAAAGGGAACCCCAAAGCATTTTTGCGGCAGAAAAACCCGGCTTAAACAAGGGGGATTGATTTGGGGTTCTTTCTTCCTTCCTTTCTTTTTTTTTTCTTTCAAAAGCAAAGGGTAAATTTAACCATGGCCCCCAAAAAAAATCCTTTAAAGCATTAAAATGATCAGTGATGTGGGCCCCAATTTTTTTTTAAATCCCCCGGTCCCATTTAGAATGGGGTTTTTCAAAAAAGCTGCATTTAAAAAGTAATATAAAATACCCAAAATTAAATCCCCAAAAATTTTAAAATGGATCCCCGTAGGATTCCCCCCATTCGTGCATTTCTAGGTACAGGGGTTAGGGGACTTTCATTGTGGGGCCCCGCAGAAGGTGCCCTGCCCCGTCTTCTGAGGGGTTACACCCTGGGTGGGTAAGCTCTGTGGAGGTTTATCCCCCCATGGGGGACATGGGGTCACTCTGACTACCTGCTCCTTCACATGGGGTTTTCTTCCATAGTACATAGAATTGAAGCCAAGATCTTCATTTCTTCCTAAATCATGAAAAACGTGATGTTTCAATCAGTGACCCCCTGGTCCTGACCCCTTTTGCTGAGTTTACAAACCTTCTATTTGAAAAAGGGGGTTTATGTTTTTTTATTGTTTTGACCCCTTTCCCAAAAAATGAGGAGCTGATTTCCCTGCATTTCAGACCGGGGGGCGCGGTCTCTCCCTTTTAATGTTTTATTAATGACTCCTATTTAAAAGGGTTAAAAAAACTCCGACGAAACAGCCAAATATGTCTCTTGTTTTAAATCAAATCTAATTTTCCCCAGCGAGGGTTTTCTTGGAAAAATGGATGAATCTGCGGGCATCACTTTTTCCCTCAATTACTTTTTTCCCCAGCAAATAATAAAAGCCGTGGGGTGGATCCTTTAGTTTGTTCTATTCAAGTCGAAAATTTTTTTGTTTTTTCAGGTTTTTAAGGGGGGGCGTTCACACTGCAGGGAAAAAATACCGGTCGTTAAAATCCGGCCCGGTATTTGGCCGGGTTTTTGTGCCTACCCCCTTTTCCCTTGGGTGTTCATATTCCCTCCAGAAACCCACGGAGGGTTTTAACTGCCAAGCCTTTTTAGGGGCCCCCGGGGGGAAAAAAACCGGGGGGAAAGCCCGGGGGTTTACTGGGGACTGTGCATGGGGGCGTGGGGGCTCGCAGAGTTTTTTCCATAGACATTTCAGGCGTTTTTTTTAGGCGGTTTTCAAAAACCCCAAACCGCCTGAAAAACTGGCGAAAACCCCTGCCGTGGGGACATGCCCTTGGGGCCGGGGGGAGAGTTGTCACATTGTGGGGGCCAGCCTTAAAATATAAAAAAATAGACTTTGGACGACATTCCCAAATTGGCGTCCCAGCCAGTTTTTTAAAGCCTAAAGTATCTACACCGTAATGTATTTTCCCATTTTTTCTGCGCTGTTTTGTAAAGTGGGTTTAAAATTTGCTCTGTCGAATGTTTAGGGGTTTGGGCCCCTTTTTTTGGGGGGTTGGTTTTTTGGGGGCCCTTTTGGGGGTTCCGGTTGTATACTTCAAATTAGGGGCCCTTTTCCCTTTGTTCTACCCTTTGGGAACGGGGGTAGGTTTTTTTTTGGGGGCGTTGTCTTCGGGGCGCATGTTGGATTGGGGCGCATGCTATGCGCCTTTTCTGGCATTCATTTGCTTTTGGAGCGCATTTGTAAAAAGGGGCATTGGCATTTTTACAAAAGGGTGGGCAACTTTTAACAACAGAGCGCACACAAAAAGGGAGACGTCTACAACTTTTAACCCGCAGCCAGAAATAAGTACAGGACGAAATTCTGCAATGACCCCCAAGCAATAAATAAAAAGGGTCCCCATTTCACAGCGCCAGGCAATGTCCCACATTTTTGCACAGTCAATGCCTGAAATTTTTTTTTCCACTAAGTGAAAGTTCGGACAATGCAAAAATATCCCCCCACCGGCAAAAAAAGGGGCCCCACACGACAAAGCCCCCGATCGCCCAAATCACACGTAGAAAACAGCCAACAGGTAAGCCCCCAACGATTTTGGGGGCCCTCCAGCCAACAAGAGAGGGATACAATGCACCCACAACCACCGCAACTTAAGTTCCTATTAAAAAATAATCTTTATTTCTAAGCGCCCAAACC